>VZRZ01002837.1:279370-318252 GCA_013398175.1 Climacteris rufus | reverse complement strand
CCACTGCGCAAGCGCGGCGGTGGCTGCCGTGCCCCCGCGCGTGCGCGATGCCGGGCCGGGGCCGCGGCCGGATGTGCCGGGCTCGCGTGAGCGGCGGTGGCGCCCGGGTCTGAGGGGCAGAGCCTCTGCGACCCCGCATGGGGCAGAGCATGGGGCTCAGCATGGGGCTCTTTGATGCTCCCTGGGCCCTGTCCCCTTCGATAGAGCGCTTTGGTTTCCCTCTCTTCTGCTGCCATGACTTGTCTCTTGGCCTCTCACTCCAGTTCCGTAGTCTTGCAAGGGGGACTTTTGCTGTTCATGCTCCATGGAGAAAGGATAATCCCCTGCCTGGGTGCTGAATGGCTTTCAAAATTCATAACGCCAAGTAAATAGTAGACATTTTTCCTCAAACCGTCCCCGTAAAAATGAGATAACCAGTTAGTCCCACTTGATAGCCTAAAGTTATTTCAGTATCATTCGTCTCAAGTACAAAAAGAAACCCCAAATACCTACCTACAACGTATGTTTTCATTGCACGCTTGAAACTACTTTTCTGGGTGTAATTAGGTCACGTTCTCACATTTCTCTGCAGACAGGACAGCCAGGCACAAACACTTTTGTACCAATGACAGCTGAAATTCTCAATATGTTCTTTGCCTCTGGTAAGTGTGAGGATAATAAAAGAACTGCTACCTAACTCGCAATCAAATTACAAGAAGTGGCAGCACCTACTTTAAGAATTTTAAGACATTTTGCAGAACCTGTAGGAGTTGCTGACCAAGAGCACACAGTGCCCCATCCTTTCAGAAGAGAACTGGTAAATAGCACCCTGCAAAATACCAAGTACTACACAGAAATGCCATTTTAGATATTGGCAGTAACAGCTGCCAAAATGAATCTTACAAAATCTTTAACCTAAGGTGTCCTTGAATAATACTGAACACTCAGACTGTGATTCAGTTTTAAATGTAACCTAATGAAAGATACTGACAAACCACTGGAATTGTGAATTGGAGCAAGAGGAGCAAGGTTACAGTAATAACTTCACAATCACCCTTTACTCCTAGACTCTATGTCCTCTTACAAATGAACATGAAACCTGTCCCACATACTGAAATAATTGACCAGAGTGCAAAGACACAGGTTCCTCAACTTTAATATTAGGTTTGTGTGCGACTGAGTCACTCCACAGGACCAACTTGATCTGGGTGAGATGTGAGGCCACTGTTACACATGAACTAAATTAGGTCAGGACACAAAATGCAAAGTTGACAATGCCTTGTTGGTCTTATGCTGCAGATACACCAGCTGTAGAAGAGATCTAATTACCATGAAATTCACCAGTGTAAAGTTAATTCTTCCATTTAGGGTTTCATTTTAAACACATTCAAACTGCAGAGTTAATTTGCATTAGATCAGTGCTTTGTATCATAGAACCTTATCATTTTTGATCTGGCATCAAGAGTTTTAAAGCTGGATTGACTGTATCAAACCATGGCCCAAGACAGTTTTTCCCCCTCAGAAGTAATGCTGTGTTAAACGGTTCTGCCCCTTTGCAGTCTTCTTCCCATAGCCTTCACCTACAGCAATAACATGACCCAATCCACTGCACAGCTACATAAAATGTTTGTGCTGGGTGAAGGATCAGCATGGACATAAGGCATAAAATGCCTCTTCTGGCAGTGGCAGCAGTTTATGCCAGTTTATACTATTGATCCAACCAGAATTTGGCTTGGCATCACCACAATTTCAGCACAGCTAATAATGATTGCACTTCCGTGCTACTGCAGGAAACATTCTTCTGTTTTCTCAAGCTGCTTGCTTCTCTACCTTGTCTGGCATTTGTGGCAATGCATGTTTTGACCAATTGTATTGGTGAGATGATCCGCATGGTCACATAATCTAAAGATGATGATGGAAGTGGTGGACTGTTGCTTCTGGTGTCTGTGATTACTGCCCATCGTAATTCTACATTTTGCTAAAATCCTGGAGAGACAAATTTCTTGCTACTGTTTTTTCATCTTAATGTCATGTCTAATTCCTTTCCTTCTGATTTATACATTTGTGTTACTTGCCCTTGATGTTTCTGAACTATTGGCTCTGTTCTTTCCTCTCCTACTAAGATTTCTAACTATGGATGCCAGTTGCAAAATTACAGTTTTAAATTATGCCCCTGTTTAAACTGTTACTATGGAAATCTACAAGCTGCTCTCTGTTGCTTTTTCTTCTTAGTTTGACTGCTTCTACAGTGAATCTAATTCCGCTGTTCCTCATCTGTTTTCAAAAAGCTTGAAGGCTTCAAGCAAAAGTCTTTTCTTGCAGGCTTATGCTTCTCCCCTCATCTTTCCTGTTTCATGCAAATTACTGCAACTTCCATTCTGTGCCAAATATTTGAACATGTACTTTCTTACATAGACTCAGGAAAGCCCTTAATCCAAAACATATGTCCCACAGGAGTCACTTAACAAATTTCATGTGTGGTTTGTTGGTTTTTTTTTTGAACTGCAATATACCTTTGTCAAGTTTATTAGGTCACTACTTTTATTGTAGTTAAGTGGTCTAAGGATGTAAGAACAAGGTTACCTTGTATATCCGGTTCAAAAAACCAAAAAGTCCTGCTGGTCCTAGCTTCCCAACAGCCCCTTTACCTTCAGGTTATATGCCCTCACTCTTGCTCCACCTGCTGAAATGACCTGATTTTTCAATAAACCCAGTGAATTCAACAGCTATGCTAACAGGTTTTTTGTGTTTAGTTGTCTGCCAGGTTGTTGAGTTGAGTCAACCTAGGGAAGGGTTAAAAGAGTGTCAGAGCTGAAGAGAGTGGAACCTCTCACCTGAGCAGCAAAGTAAGCTATCCTCTGTAACTTCAAGAAAAACAAGATTTGTAGAGGGAGGCAATATCTTTTATTATAATAGCTGATATAGATGGAAAAAAGGAAGCAAGCTGTTCCTAAAACTTACTTGCTATAGCTGGTGTAGCAGCTACTTTAAAATATCACCTCTTTCTGCAATTCTTGCTTCTTTTTCTGTATTGAACAAATGCCAAACTTTCTTTCCCCGAATCCCCTCATTCTCCACCAGTGTCAGGAATGTTGTTGGTGCTGGAGATGCTTTCTTTGCAGTGAGCCATGTAACTTGAACTTTTTTGTATGTGCTTTGCTTCTAGATTGCCAACAAGCATATATTGTTATTTTCTGTGGTTTCCTGTCCTTTTATAAAATTTGGCACTATTCAATTTTGAAAAGTAATTTAAAGTGAACATCCTAGTGGCAAATTTTATGAAGGGAAGGGAAACCACAGAAATGGACAATTTTTCCTCCCTTCTTTCTAGTCTGTCAATTACTAACTTTCTGTATCCAGTATATTAAGAAGAAGGGTGTGGAAAAGAGGGGAAGGCAAGTAAATTCTTATCGGTGTTTATGTGTAAACAAAGGTAGCTTTGGCAGCATTACAAATTCTTGAATTGTCTTCAGGTCAGAGAGATAAATAGGAAATTTTACATGATTTTTGTCTGTCTTTCATTCCCATTCTTTTCTTTGCTTACTCCTGTCCTTTTCTTTTACCATCCATTATTTTATATCCCTGCACATTTTCTTGGGCTATCATCACCTTCACTGAAATGTTTACTCCCTAATTCTCCTCTCAAGGAACTCCCCAGGCTGCCTCTACTGTCGTATCTTACATATTTTTTTCTCACTGCCACACAGTTTTTTTACCAACCACATTTCATGAATTGGGACATCATCAGTTACGGTTTTTTTGCTGCAGCAATTGTCAAGAAAGAGGAAGCATTTAGTTGCCCTCAGCTATGTCTGCAATACTGTGGTTATTTGATATTCCAAGTACAGAGAAGTGATGATAACTGCTGACACATGCTGGCTTGCTGTTGGTAATCACTAAATCTAAGTAGGCACAGAGTCACCTTTGTACAACTGCTTCTTACACAGCTGCAGGTTGTAGCACTACACCCCTGCCTCTGTCAGCCAGTTCACTGAGTTACCCCAACCTCTGCTGTATGGAATACACAGGTATTCCCAGATGCTTGGGAAATGTTTTTGTGCTGGCCATTCTCCATCTGTTCTCTGACACAGAGATATTATCTGCAATCCTCCCTCCCCAGTTTACTGCAGTCAAGGGTCAGAGATCTTCAGTGTCAGTAGTATAATGGGGAAAACAGAGTTTTTAGCCTCTGTTGGAAGTCTGAGGAGAAACTCTATTTCCCTTTTCCTGGTTGTCCTTTAAGCAGACGTATTTCAAGGATATTTTGGCAGAATACCAAACATTAATTGACTTCATTTGTATGTATGCTTCTTATGGAAAACTTTTTGGAAATGCTTAAAAGGAGAATGCTCTTCAAGCTGTTTATTTAGAGATCTCTGGGTTTTGTTATCAATAAATCCCAAATTAAGCAAAAATTACACTGACATTTGTGTGTTAAAACTTGAAATACCACCAGATTCATTTGTGCAGTAAGGACAGTCAGTCCCTGAACATTTTCATGCTTGATCTTCATTTTCTTTGCCATGAGTGAAGGAAAAAAATAATTCTGTCTGGATTCAGCAAACTAATACAGGGATCTTACTCCTCTTCTGCTGTTCTAATCTGTAATTGTAAATGGAACACTGACTTTGAAATACAGTTCCATCACAAATTTTAGGACAAAATGTAAACAGCTTAAAAATATGTAAAATATGTTGTACAAGGTTTCTTTGTAACATACAATTCGATCACCACTTTTTGTGTATTTAGCCTCCAAATAATTGTTTCACATAATTTTGAAACATTTTGACTGACCATATATTTTACATGATTTCTCATAAAAAAATAAACTATAGAAATATATCTTTTCCTGGAAGAGGAAAAGATAAATATAGTTTTCAGACAATCTAGCATTAAGATTTTCTAAAATGTGTAACTGTCATTCCAGCACCTTTTGAAAATATTCTCATCTGTTAGGCACATTACTCAGCATTAATGTATTTACAGGCTTCCAAGCAATAATCTACTAATAAAAAAATGGAAAAAATAGTTTTTCTTCTACTCCTTGCCATACTTTGTTCAACACTTTTATAGATGTTATAATGTAAGAAGGTTTTAAACACACGAATTGTGGGGAAAAATTAGTATGGAAAACAAAACTTGGACTACTTCATTACTAACACAGCAGCATTTATGGCTTAAAAGAAGGTGATGTCTAGGTAGATAGATGGGGATTTGCACTGTTATGTGAAAAATGCCTATGAAAGAAAAGCTGTCTGATGCTTAAGCAATTCAAATGGCTCAGAAGTTAAACTTCCTTAACAGGAATACTTTGAAGTATTTCCTTCGTTCCCAAATCTTTTCACCTTAGATTTTACAGAACATTAACTCTAGAAAAGTCCCAGTTTTATTGGCTGTATAATATTGCCTGAAGCAAGAGATTCTCTTTTTCTTTGCTGCATGGTATCTCGAACTCAAGCAGAAAATTTAGATGGAAAAACAGGAGGGAAAAGGCTAATGTGATAACAAAAATAAAAAAGACTACACTGTCCAGAGGCAAGTGACAGCTGAGTCCCACACTGGCACAGGACTGTAGCTCAGACAATGTCCTGCAGGACTGAGCAGGGCCTGGGCAATAGTCAAAAAAGCAGAAGGGGGGGATGATAAAAAGCTCACCTGGTCTCAGGGGTGTACCCACAGCCAATGGAGCAGGAGTTACGGGCACACTGATGACAGTAAGTAATGTTGCCTTTGAAGCAGAGGTTGGGAACCTTGCTGTCGAGTACCCAAGATGCATCTACGCTGTGTGTGGCACACAGACACATGGCACAGTCGGCACCACACAGATGCAAAAAAAGCAGTCAGTGGGAGAAGCACCCTGTCTTACTGTGGCACTCCTTCAGAACTCAAACCCATACCTTTCAGCAGGTGGAGCCACAGCAGTAGGTTATAGCTGCCTGTCAGGTTGCAGAGCTATGTCATTAAAGTGATCTCTGTGGCACCCTCAATTTCTAAATAAAACCACAGTCTAAATAATCTGCAATGAGACTTGAACTGATCTTTTCTCCCAGTATGTTTTATCCATATGATTACTTATAGTTCTGGTAAACAATCACAAGGCATAACAAATGGAGCAATAGGAAGCATAATAATAAATAGCAATTAATACATCATTAAAGGTTTGCTTCTCAAGACAGAAGGAAATGGGAAAAACAATGCATTTTGGTGTTAACATCAGCAAAATTTCTGGATCCTGCTCTTCGGATACTTAATCATCCTGACATCTAGGCACTTCCATGGGAGTTCTGGCAGTGAAATTATCCAGGGAAAACTTTTTTTCAAGCGGGCCCCTCAGACTGCTCTTTTTTTTTTTTTTTTTTTTTGTTGTTGTTTTCAAAACAGTGTGGTTTTGCCTTGATAGTACAGCATGGTAAACATATTTCCAACTGTCTTTTGTACTTCCCAGGCAACTGAGATTCAAGTATTTAATTTAGACTTCATTAAACAGTTATTATATATTAAACAAATAGCAGCTACATAATAAAACATGTTTGCAGAGTATTATGACGATGCAATAGGTCCATATCAATTTCACTGTTATGAATCTGTTACATAACTTTTAATCCTTGGTGAGTGTTTAATAATCAGTATTCACATAACATACACTAACTGTCCTATTAAATCTAAATTAATTGTGGCTCAGGGAACAGTAATTTAAAAGGTTGCCTATTTTCCCAGCAGATCTGATCTTTGTTTCACATTTTTCCATTAGAATTAGTGTTAAAGACAGAGCAAATTTGTTTCATTTATAACATAGTTACTAGGTGTTCTGAATATCTGTGAATAGCATTCTGCCAAGCTTCTCTGCTAAGAGCAATATTAAAGATCCTCTCACATTTTCTTCCAGTGTAATTAGCAGTACCTGGAGGTAATAAATATAATAAAATATCATATATTTGTGTAGGAAAAGCAATCCCTATTGGATGAAGTAACTGAAATTCAGCAGTTCATTAAAATCAGTGAGTCAAAATTTTTCTGTGGGATTTGCATATTTCTAGTTTGCAAAATGACCAACTCTTAGGAAGGGATGTAAGATTGAAATTTTTTATATACTTTCCTTCTTTAAATGAATCATGATGACCACAGTGATGATCTGAAAGTGACTCTGTCCCCTGTAGTCCTCTGCAACAAATGTGAAAAGCTGCAATAACACTGTATGTAGACCATGATGAAGACTGCATAGCTATGAGCAATAATTGGCATTAGAGTGTTTTGGTAAGAGAACTGAGATATTTCATTGTAGAAAGGGTCAAGGATCCTTGAAATTGATGTCAGATAAAACTGTTGAATCATACAGTCTAACATATACTATAAGAAGCCATCACAAGTCCATATTAAACTCAGTAGATTGTAACTGACTCAAGATCTCTAGAAAGATGCTTCTGACATCCACAGCTAGAGAATTCATTGCTTCTTTTAGTAATCCATTTGCAATGACTGTTCACCTTCAGTTTTAAAAATCAATTATACTATTTTTAAAAACCAATATAAAGGCATTATTCAGCACTATGGATATGGTATGAAATCATACCCCCTCTCAGTCGTTTTAAAGCCAAGCAATCTCTGTCATACAAAGGTCTTCCCAACCCTTCTGTGGATTTTTCTTTACTGCCTCCAGTTCCTCAACACCCCTAAAAAACAGTTGCTAAAATTGTATATAATATTCCAATATTAGCCTCATCAATGCCATACAACTTCCTTGTTCCTATTTACCATTATTTCCAATTACTGTGTTTTGTTTTTCTGCAACAGCACATTGAGAATCAGGAGCCCACTGAACTGTTGGTTTATAGATCTACCTTGAGTACTTTGTCCTATCTAGATACCAAGTCTGTGGCAATATAAAGATGCATGTAGATTTTTAAGTAAAACAATGCAACAGGCTGCTCCACATAGTGCATGTTTGTTTTGGAGGAAATATTCCATGGTTCTGAAACAGATGATGATGTTCTACTAATCGACCACAGTCGCAGTAATGACATAAAAGGAGGAGACAGAGGCACCTGTTACCAGGATCAGAGAGAAGGAAGGAAGGGGGGGCAAGACCCACCTTCTTTATTTTTTATATACATTTAGAAATCACTGTTCATTGGAGGAAATCAGTTCTTCCTCCCTCAATCACAGTGGTCAAAGGAAATGTCCATCAAAGTTCTGTGTCCAGGAGAAAGGAATGTACATGATAAGATACAGTTACAATAACATGGCCATGTTTACAGAGAAAAGTGTGAGAAACTAGCTGCAGAAGAATGACAACATCCAGAACTGCAAAAATCAGGGCAACAGACCACATACACTGATTCTAGAATAACATCTAACATACAAACCACAAGCATAGCTGAACAGCATTCTATCTTTTTTTCTTCAAAGTGTTCCCAGCAAACCTGCAATTTTCAAATTAGAGTCATAGTGTAATTTAGATTAGAAGGGACACCTTTACATCATCTGATTCAGTTCCAACGCTGAGCAGGGCCAGCTTCTCTGTTTCATCAGGTTGCTCTGGGCCTTGCATAATTCTATACACGTTCTTATCCAAGTTTAGTGCGAGTTGCCATGCTACAATCCTAAGGGAATGGTATATTACCCCATACCCCTTATTCATTACTATCATGCAGCATTATTCCCAGAACTGAAAGAAAAATGTTGGATAGTACCAGAAGCGAGTCTCTCAGAGACAGGCTAGAAGCATCTCAGTGTAAGTAATCTTTAGATATATTATGAATTTAAATCGATTATAACTGATATATAATTAAATAAACATATTATCAAGCTATTTGCTGAAGTGTATCCAAAGATGGGCAATGAAGCATCTAGAGCACAAGTCTGATGAGGAGCAACTGAGGGAGCTGGAGTTGTTTAGTCTGTAGAGAAGAAGGTTCGGGGGAAGAAGGGAACTTATTGCTCTCTAAAACTACCTTGAAGGAAGTTGTAGACAGGTAGGGATCATCTTTTTCTCACAGGTAACAAGCTATAGGACAGGAGGAAACAGCCTCAGATTGCACACTGGGGAGATTTAGATTGGATATTAGGCAAATATCTTCACTGAAAGGGTGGCCAGGCATAGGAGCAGGCTGCCTAGACAAATGATTGGATCACAGTCCCTGGAAGTGTTCAAATAAGGCGTAGATGCAGTACCTAGGGACATGATTTAGTGGCAGACCTGGCAGTGTTAGGTTAATGGTTGGACTTGGTGATCTTAGAGATGTTTTCCAACCTAAACGATTCTAGTATTCAATGATTTATTGAAGGCTTAACCTGTAGAACATGTATCCTATTGTTAACATATAACTCCAATTTCTTTTACATCAGAATGCAATTTGATATGGAGTTATAACACTCAAAGAAATCTTATCTGTGAAGTTACCTCAATCATTTAAACTTCCCGTCAAGAAAGAATAAGCTCTAATATATTTAAAAGATGTAATTTAAAACTCATCAGATATTAATTTATATTTTTTCCCTATTGATCAGTTCAATCCTGTGTTGACTTTTGTTATATTTTTCCAGATTAAAAGTTCACACGTCACTATGCTTTGAGTACTGGCACAGCAGTAGTACTGCTTCTGTTCTCTGAAATTCATTCAACTTTACAAGACATATTAAATTTAACATCTCTGAGTAACAGAAATGCCTAGCACACTCTTCTTGGAGTCTTGTTCTCAAGCTAATTGAGCACTGAAAAGTATCCTTTATAGATGCTTTGTGGCATTCTCCATGCTCACAACAAAGAGGCAAAATCAAGTATGTTATTTTTACAAGACTGTCAGAGACTGGAGGAGGTTGATGTCTCAAGACATTTTGGGATGCATGTATGTGGGGGAGGGGGCAGGTCAGGCCTTGTCCTGCTGAGGCAGTGCCCTGCCCTGTACACCCCATCCCCCTAGGGCTGGTATCCCTGCCTGGCAGAGCTGCCAATCATCAGCACACTGAAGGCAGGGCTCCACTCTGCCCTAACCCTGCTCCTGAGTGGCCAAATGATCAGAAGTACCACCTGGGGGAAGGTCTCAGGGAGACCAAGGGGGATTTAAGGCCAAACGTGAGGCCATCACATTCATCTATACCCTACCTTCCTCTTGGAGTATCTATGTGAAGACATCTGGAAACCAGGAGTTGATAGCTATATGTGTGCTTTTCTGTAACGTTTCTGTCTTTCTTTCCTTTCTTCTTCTAATTCCCTCTTCTTGGAATATTCTGAATAATTTAACATTGAATGGATTTAAAGTTTGTTGAGTTGAACGGGCCAAGTTAATGCTGTGAGAAGTGTTTTATGTTGATTGAATGTTGCACTAAATCTTTTGCCAATAGTTCCTTGATTTTCCTAAATTTTGCCAATAAACTTTTCTCTTGTTTTGACCTCTAGAGAATATCTTATAGGTATTTCTCCCATGCATTCAGCCCAGAGTACCAGAACCCTTTCAAAAGTTTTGTTGAGCAAGTTGATTGTGTTGCCACAGACTTCCAAATACCAAATATGTCATTTTCTACTGTATTTTCTCCGCTTCTTTACAGACATTTTAAGTTTGTCAAGTGGTTCCTATTTTACAGTATCTTGCAGCTGGGCTGTTTTCTCATAAGTTTGCAACACCATGTTGTAGTTTTTCTTCCGTTCTATAGCACTGCATGCCACCTGAGTCAACTACCCACATGTCACTGTCAGGCAGAGTCACAGAACAGTATGGAAATGGAAACTGGCCTGATATGCCACATCAGGTGAGCAGTGAATGGATTGGTGTTCAAAAGCACATTTCTGAAGTGTAGGTTAGCACCGGCTGTCTTCATATTTGTTGTATAGAGTCTTACTAAATTTTGAGTCTGTTGCTGCAGAGATAAAAGAATGTTTTGTGAGGGCTCTTCCACAGCTCCTTCTAGATCATGGGTCTTGATCCTGCAGTACTCTCTCTCCCATGAAAATTGAGTATTGAGAAAGCTGATGGCATTTATTGCCATGAAAGAGTGCAAGCCTCATAATCTTGTCAAGCCTGAGAAAATAGGGAGTGTTTAAAAAGAGTTAAATTGTGTTAACTAAAGGAATCATATAAACAGATTTACTGTCCTTTATGTTCTTTAGCTGTTTGTGGCTGACCATTTAGTTTAAGGCCAAGATCCAAAAGGATGATGAGATTTAAGTAATAAATATTGTTATTTAGGTCTCCGCTACTTAAGAACCAGATGTTTTATCTTTCTCTGCACTTTTGAAATAGTGCCTAGTTTCTTTGTCTTAATAGAACTCCATTTTTTACATCTAATTTTTCTGGGTTTGGCTGGCATAGAATTAATTTTCTTAGTAGTAGCTGATATAGGGCTGTGTTTTGGATTGTGTTGGACACAGTATTGAAAACACAGGGATGTTTTAACAGTTGCTGAGAGACGCTTACACAGTGTCAAGGCCTTTTCTTCTCACTCCACCCCATCAGTGAGGAGGCTGGGGGTGCACAAGGAATTGGGAGGGGACATGGCAGGCACAGCTGACGCCAAGTGACCCAAGAGATATTCCATATCGTATGGCATCATACTCATCATATACAGGGGGGAAGGGAGCACATTTGGCACAATAGCCAGTGTTTGATGGAGCCCTGCTCTCCTGGAGGTGTCTGAACACCTGCCTGTCCATGGGAAGTGGTGAATTAATTCCTTGCTTTACTTCAGTGGGCAGCTTTTCAATTGCCTATCTTGACCCATGAGTTTTCTCTTTTACCCTTCCAATTTTCTCCCCCATCTTCCACCATGGCAGTGAGCAAGCAGCTATGTGAGGCTTAGGTGCTGACTGGGGTTAAACCATGACAAATATAAAACCAGAGATCACATAATTTTTGGCTCTTGCCACCTATTTCTCTCTGTACAACCTTAGCACTGATGTTGTAGCTCTAGCTCTACTTTGGCTGAAGCACTGAACTTCAATCTCAGCTGATTCATATCTAAAAATACTAAACAAACAACAGTGACAACATTTTACCTTACTGTCCCTCACACCCTAAAGAGAGACACACTCACAGAAAACAAGAAGTATAGGAATTAAGAGAGGATATGGTCTTGTGAGCCAAGGGTGGAAGGCACTCTTCCTATTTTAGCAGAACTTTCTCCTTTGCACATTGAGTCATTGGTTAATCAAAATAGATTTTATTAGTTGTGCTATTGCTTACTGATCAGTTTAATATCCATCTGCATTTCTGTGCCTCTGGAAACCAAGAGGAGACTATATTATAATTTAAAAGAAGAGAATAAGTGAGGGTTGAGGAGAAATGAAGAAGAATTATAGGCCACTAAATTTAACTTCAATACCTGACAAATAACTAGAACAATTAGTAAAGCAAGAGCAATCACTGTGCAAAGAGGTTGAAGAAAATGCAATGATAAATTGGTAACACATTTGTAAAAAGCATAAATCAAGTGAAACCAAACTAATTTGTTTCTTCGACAAAATAATGAATGCACAAACCAAAAGCGGTAGACAGAATTTCTTTATATTAGTAAAACAATGATACTGATTACACATGGCCTTCTCAAAAAGAAGTTAAGTTGGATGAAATAGAACCAGCATAAAATGAACACACAGGTAAATAAATCAAACATGGAATAACTTTTCCAGTTGAGCTGATAGCTGAGAGATGATCAAAATCACTTTGCATGATCAAACATTTTACACAGCTCAATTTAGATGTGTAGGGATTTTTTCTTTCTTTTTTTTTTTTAAGTCCAAAACCCCCTATAACACAGCATCTAGTGTAAGAAACACCTAAATTAAGAAACTGAGCAGACCAGCAAAAAAATGACAGCCATTTTGGTTCTATGCCAGCACCAGAATAACTTACATCAGCATCAGTTTTCTGCTACACAGCTGAGTTTCTTTATTTAGATACATTATATATTCCAAAGCATATCTAAATAGACCTTTGGTTGCTGCAGGATTATCTCAAATTTATTTATTGACATTGCTTCTGTTGACTGATATTTCTGTCCATCCATCCAAAACTGCAGGATTCATGAAATGTTTATGCCTTTTTGTTTTGACTGAGTGAATAAAGATGTCTGCTGGCACTACATGTCTTTGGATTTTTTGCTCTGTTTTCTTTATAAAAGCTAATCAAGATTCTTATCATTATCTATTTGTTTTTATGACAGCAAATAGGCATGCTGTTGCAGGTATGGCCACCTATGTTTTTTGACACCTAAGAGAATATTTTGGTTTTTAAGTACACAGAACAAAAAGTTGTTCTTGTCCCAAAAACTGATGTGCTAAGAGACAATAGGTGATAGAGACATGAGATCCCAAGATATCAATGAGAGCCTCTTTTCAAGACTCTCCATCAGCAATTGTAGCAGAAACATCAGCTTCCTCATCCTTGTCAAGACTTTTCATTACAGTTAGAGGAAAGGAACATTTTTAGAAGTTTTAAAGGATGATTATCAAGTTAGTTTTGCAGATTCTTATGAGACAACCTTTCCAAGTTAAGAAGAGCAGGACACACCTGAACAGCAGGTGAGCTAATCAAATTTGACAATAAAACAGAACAAATGTGTTTTAGTGTTAGAATAAAAATATAATGTTGAAAGGAGACATCAGTTGTAAAAAAACCCAGAAACACTGAAATGCAGAGCACAGAGAATAAGCAGATGCAATTAAAGTGTTTTATGCAAGAAAAAGCAAATACCATTAGTTCTTAAAGAGTTGATTTTGTCTGCACATAGATTTCAGTAGTGTTTATTTTAAAGTGTAATAAATATATACATGCAACAAATAAAACCCTAGTCAGTAAAACTTTTGCTGTGGTAATTTCTACACCCTTAATATAATCCAGATTGCATTAAAATTGAAATAAATGCAAAATTGCTTCTGACTTCCCCAGCAATGGCTTTGCACTCAAGCTGCAAGCCTTCTAATTTCAGTCAAGTACCACATGACTTGAATAGTTAATATTATAAAGGGCAAGGATAAAATATCATTAGATAGATTGGGGTTAAAAAGTTATGATCTTATATTTAAAATAGTAGAAAATTACTGCATTGAGGTTTTTTCAGGGAAAGTATCGCATGTAAAGATGCAAAGAAGAAGATAAATTTGTTCTGCTTCATAATGAATGGTACCTCAAATGTGTGTACTAGTACAGTCACAATATTATTTTAGGATAAATTTAAGAGTTTAAAATATATAATAAAAATGGATGGATTTAGTTTTTTTCCCCTTATAACTCATTTTCTAGGTGGACATGTCCACTTTATAGGAAAGAATGACAGCAACTTTTAAGAGCATACAGATAGGTATTAGATTGCAAGTACTGCTTGCTGAGAACAAAATAAAGGGTGCATGCTATATACAAAGGGGAAATTTTACTTATGATGAGTGGAATAGACACTAAACAAGAGTGACTGTGGAGCTGCTGCTATTGGAGACCCACATGGCTGGAGTTGATGCAGTGTGAAAACAGAAGACATGAGATCTTTTAAGTTGCTCTCAGCGAGCAATAAGGGCTTTTTAAGAAGTTCACACAGCACTACCTCTTCCTTCAGAGAAAGTAATGTGCCAGGCACTTTTTCAAAAGTTGCTGGCAATAGGACACCCTATCTAGTGTCCCAATTTTTACATTTCAGGTAATTGTCTTTTTTAGACATTGGTATTTTGAAGAAATACGGTGAAGAGTACAGAGATTTACATGGCCTCCAATGTTTACAGTTCTTCCTTTTAAGTTATAATGGAGATAGATACTGATTTTTCTACTCTAGAACTAAAACCATTTGTTCTAGCATACCGAAACAGATTTATCAATAAGTAGCACTTTAAAAAAACATAACAGCATCTGATTTAGGGAGGTCTGATCAGAGCTTAGAGCTCAAAATACATTTTTTGGAATGTATTCCTAGAAGATATGGAAGAGTATTTTTTTCCTTTTCAATTGAGAAGCTGTAGTATAAACCTGTAGGTACAAACACACACAGATAAGTAGTTCTCAAAGTTTTGTTTTTCAGACCTACCCCACAGAATTGCATTTGGTTACGTGAATGTAAGAATGCAAAACCAGATAACAAATGTTAAGATCATTTACATATGCCCTTTCTGAATGCCTCCAAGCAAAAACAGAAGAAAAGAAAGCCACTGCATAAGGCAATGGGAGCAGTGTGATTCCCTGAAGGTGAAGAAATTTGAATTACAACTATATATGAAATTTCAGGCTCAGATCCTTATTGCTCATTATTACTGTTCTCCAAGTGCTAATCTACAATGAGAAACAGAAAAGTTAAAACTTTGAAGATTCTTGTGTAATTAATTAGCATAATTAAATTTTAAAGACATACCTCTTACAAATCTCTACCAACAATGTTTTTCCAGTCAAAGAGGTACAGCTTCTTCTGAGCAAAGAGTACCATGCAGTGGTCTACCATGCAATTATCTAAACCAAGAATTGAAGACAATATCTGAGTAAGACTAGATGGCAGAAGCAGGAAGATTTTAAAAAGGCAGAATTGTATTACTGGATGACATTTAACAAAGGGAAATAATACATATTGTACTATCTCAGTTTCACCGAATCTGGTCAATCTAATTGCCATTTGCAATCTGGAAGACAGCTTTTCTAACATGGCCATGATTCAATCTTCTTTTGGGACATATACCCAAGACATGCACTGGAAAAACCCTTATTGCATTAGCCCTTGCAGATACTACTTGTAGGAGAGGCAATCTGTAACACAGCTGTGTATAGTGGTGTGGCAACGGCAGCACCAAGCTCAGTGCAAGCTTGCCACACAAATATTTATGTGAATCTTTAGTAGATTGTTAAGCACAATTGCTATCACAATAACAGTGCTAATAGCACTTCAACTAGTTAGCTGAAACTCAACCTCTGTAAGTGCAGAGCTAATCAAAACCTACATTACAGAACAAATTTTCTACTGGAAGGAAAAGCATCACTCCTGACATGTTGAGATTCTGTTCCTTCAAGTGCCTTTTGTTCAGTTACTCGCTTTGCCTAATTCTAGATAGACTGAACAGACTTAAGTACATGTAATTGTTAGCTTTGGTGCACAGTGCCTAAGCCTGCTCCAGCCACTAGCATGGGGTGAGAGAAAGTTCAATTGCTCACTGTAAGTTCATGTGCCACCTTCTGAAAATGCTGATCAATGCCATATACTGACTACTCATATAGTTGAATGCACTGAATCTAATCCAGTATATCATGCCTTATGATCCTAGCTGATAAACAGGTTCCACTGAAAAAGTAGTAGCAGTGAAAATCCTAAGAGAAAGGGGAAGGTGGGATGACATTCTCAGGCCATGACAGCAGGTGTAGGGAAGCAAAGCTGCATGAATTTCAATTAATTCATTCACTCATTCATGACAGAGAAGAAAAAAGTAATATTAAAAGTGCCTAAAAAGACTCCAATTTATGACAAATTAAATTATTCTATACTAGTATGCTAGGATCTAGACACATGTCTTAACATAACATTACCTTGTTTGTGTGAATAATTGCAGTGTGTTAACATAGATACACACAACCAAATTTCACATAATTGTAATTCAATAGTCTAACTTTGCTAAGTTTGCCCACTTTTCCCACTAGATAAAGCCCTTTATAATCCACTATGGAACTGTGACCATGGCTTTTCATTTTTGTAATATAAAGAGCAACTCCTTCCACAAGACTTTGACAACCTTTTGAAGCTGAGTTCACCAAATGCCCGGCCCTTGCTTTCTCCACACCTTACCCCACCAGTCCAAGATGCAGTCAGATTTTATATGACTCTCACAGGACAGGAAGCATAGAGTTTATATTCATATAGTTTTGTTTAAGATAAGAACAGAACCACATTTAATCCACTTCACGTTGAATGATCTACTCCTTTGTGATTTTGGAGCTGGGTAAAAGTGCTGTAAGTACTAGCAAGTTTATATTTCTGGTTTAAAATGTCTGGGGTGCTTGAGCTGACACTGTGCATCTGCCTTGCTTAGGTAGCTTAGAAAAGACCCTCATTCTCAGCATTTGTGCCCTAGATCGTTTGGCAAGTCATTGTATTTGTATCTTCAGAGTACGCTCCAGATTTCCTAGGCTCTTTTCTGAATTGAGTATATGGAACAGTATGTGCTATCAGGAGAACAATTATTTCTTCATAAACAATGTCCATGTTGATGATCGTGCTGTTTCTAAAATTCATCTGTTTTATAGTCAAGCAGTATATTATATAAATGTGGAAATAAAATGCTTATTTTAGGGTCTTAAAGATGCACAGCTAAAGATCTTTTTCCTCTCCTAAATGCAAATGTTATTAAAATCACTTTTTCAGCAATTAAAGCATTAGGTAGACTTTCAGTTGAGATAAATTTACCTCAAAAATGTATTCATCACTCTCTTCAAAAGTAAAGCCCCAAAGCAAAATACACATAGTTGCCAGGAGCTTTAGTTAAAGCTAAAATTAGCCATGCTGATTAAGTGGATTTTGCATAACCCTAACTATTAATCCTTCATATTGGTCTTCTTTTCTTTGAAAAAATCTTTAAGTACCAATAACCTAAAGGTTTATAGAGTCACTTTTTAATACTACTTAGTTAAGATTTAATCCTTTGTATAATAGTTAACATTGGCACCATCTTTTAATAGCCCAAGATTTCTAACACGCACTTACTGAACAAAACAGACATTTTCAATTCCAGGGAAATAATGGCAATACACATAGAGAAGAAGAACTTGGATTTAAAGAATTAAAAAATGTACTTACAAGAGATAAAATGGAACTAACAGTAAATTAATCTCTCAGTTTTCACCCGTTCCTTAAATAGTATTCTTTTCATGCTCAATTCTTTCCCCTTCCATTTTCTTTAACTCAGCTCCTTATTTTCTAACAGCTAGATAGCCTCCCATCTTACCTGGCTAAGCAAGACATAAATTACATTTTCCAGGGAGACCGATAATGAATTTGACTCCAAGTCTCTTTTTGAAAGCAGCTCCTGTTTTATAGATGCTTCTTCTGAACAGGCAAGATAGTACTGAATCTTGGGTCATTCTTTTGCTGTCAGAGGCAAATTAAATTACCACCTTTAAAAGTTGAAATTGTTCCTGTTTTCAGAGTACTTCAAATAAGAGTGAAGTAAGTTGTTGTTCATAAAGTGGTGCATCTTTGCAAACTTTGACTCTTGTTTAGGGCTGGTCCTGCTAACAGAGGGTTCTTTCTCTGAAGATTTATCTGACACCTTTTGCTTCAGATTTGCTTGAGGCTAAGAGTGCAAATATCATTAGTTACCCAAGCTCAGTCGACACCTGGAAGCTCATTAGTTTACCATAACTCCTTTGTGTGCCCCAGCCCTTCCTCAGCATTTCATAGCATTTGCTCATCTGCCTGGTTTTTTTACAAAAAGTAATCAACCTTCACATTTTGTAATGATTTGCATTATCTGATATTTATTTTTTTTAGCACCAATAATTTGTAAAGTGTTTGGCAGCCACAGTGATCCTGCTTCCTTCACGTTAGAAATAATTAACAGAAATTAAAAAAAAAAAAGCTTTTATAGGTAGCTGGTAATTATAGCTCACACTTCTGTTTTGCCAGTCAAACAATTAAAAAATTCAATTATTAGGCAAATTATTAATTAATTAAATACTAAACATTTTTGCTCTTTTATATCAGCTAACTTTTTTCATCTGTTTTTGAGCATTAATTCCTTAATTGTTTTAAACATCACTTGATCAGCAGTAAACTCAAAGCAGCTGACAGTTTTGTTTTGTTTATGTATTTGATCAACACATGCAGCTGAAAACTTTCAGATCATTGATCATGTCATGTTCTGCTGAGTAATTGGCCAGTAAAACTGGATGTTTGGAAACTGATGACTTAGTGGTTCAAGGGTCAGTCCAGCAAGAGAATAAGCTGGCTAAAATAGACTTTCTTTTCCTCTTTGTCTTTTTCTTCAGCAAGTGGTCTTCTGGATGATCCATGATCTCATCTCTAGTCTTCATGATATTTTTCCTCTTTTTTAATGACAGATTGTTGTTCCGTTGATCACCTTACTCTGCTGTCTGTACTGCATTGTAAAAATACTAGCAATGGCATTCCAGATGGAGAGCATAGTGACATTTATAGGTTTTTTTTAATGTTTTCTGTCTGTCCTTTTCAGCTATTTATGACTTTGTTAAACTTTCACCTTCACAGCTGAAATTTCTCAGATATAATCATTGACCAAAGGCCAATTTTATCCTAGGTCACTTATTAAGTTTGAGGAAAAAAATATCCAGTTTTGTGATATTAAGTCATGTAACAGTTGGCTTTTCCTTACGTGAAGGGTTGTGGATCTTTTCTTACAGAGCTTTAAGTGACTCTCATACCTGAAGACTTTGAAATTTATCTCAGAGAACACTCAGTACAGTCATGTTCTTTTCAGTGCTTTATTACTAGTCTGTTCCTATTTGGTAGACTTACATAGATACAAGCTATCTTTCTTTTTAAATGATTGTGTGGAAAGAAACAAAGATTTAAGAAAAAAATGAAATTATGAAATTGCTAATGTTTGGAAATTTGAATAATTTCTTTTCCTCTTGATGAAGTTTCTGTCTCAGAATAATTACATGCAAGCTTTTATCTCGATAAACAATGCAGTGATTTCTCATAGGAGAAAAGCACCCAGGAGAGTCTGCACGATGGTCAAGGAATCATAAACAGAGACAGTGCCCACAGAAGGGAGTAGGATGAGTGAACTCCTGGGAGGTTACAAGTATCAGATGCTGTGAGTGGAATAATGGCATTACTCCATAGAACTCCCTGAATTACACTCAAATAAGCAAACAAATTGTTTTGCTTTTTCCAACCTTAAACAAAATTTACCTTAATTTATCTTAGTGATGAATATCTATGCAAACATATTATTCAAGCTTTAATGACTGTTAAAATAATAAATTTTAAAGTGCTAGGTGGGCAGTGACAGAGATAAACCACAATGAAAACACATAGCAGTTTTTTGATGCTGTCCAAAGGAAAAGCCATTGTTTTCAAATAGGTTTGTCACTTCTGTTAAAATTCTAGTCATATAGTCAAATATTTATCCATCCTCTTAGTAGATTGTGATCACAACTTTCTTCAAAAGCAGCTGTAATTATGTCTTTTAACCTCTTTCCCTTACAGATTCACAGGAAAAATTTGAATGATAAAAAAGTAATCTCTAATGTCATTACAGTGTTTGTATTTGAATTGGTTCTATACTGAACACATGCCTTTAATATTTCCTTCTCCATAGAAGCTAAGATTCTATAGTATTGACTTTAATAGGCAATCATTCAACTTTTAAACTTTTAAGATAAAAGGTAAATTTAGTACAGGAAACTTGCTATTGCAAAATTATGGATGAAAAGATACATTACAGCATCCACTCAGCAGTACATGGAGGTTACTGCAGAGAAGGGCAGAGCTGAGATACGTGATTTTGAGTTTCAGGTCTTCTTTCTGACATTTTAACATTTCAGTTACAAAAGCTCCATTAATGTCAGTTTTTGAAGGAATACACGAAGTTTCACTTTCTCTTGAGCATTTCAACAGACATGCTTGCCAGAACAAAGCAGAATGGTATATTTGATTTCAGTATATACCTAAATATAAAAGACAATTAAAGCCAACAAAAAACTTACATGTTTCCATTTTTATAGTTATATATTTTAAAGTAAACATCTATTTGTATGTTTTCCTAGTTTTTCAGGAATGTGCTCAGTACCATGTAATTCTACAGTAGAGGTACAGATAGGTATTGTCCTCTGAAAAGGACATTTGCCTGATGAAAAATCTAAATGTTTTCCTAATCCTGATATTGATCTTTTGTGTGGCTTTTGAGAAATCATTTATCTTTTCATTAGGGACTCTTTTCTCCCATAGTGTCTTTCCGGGGACAGAGAAAGATCCGTGCATAACAGCACTATAATTTTTTGCACTGGAATTCTTCCCGTATTGTGGCAGGAAACAATTTATATCAGTTGTTTTGGGGTTTTTTTTAAGGATTTTTTGTCTTTTGGCAGTGTTATTTCCTACTTTTGGTGTTCTCTTTCTGTTGTTTCATCTGTGAACCCTTCTCATATTAAAACTCAGCAAATTTGAGTGAAAAAAATCTTTAAAAAGTTTCAATCACCCTATCACCCTGCTTTTAAATAGAGAACAAACCAGTGCCTAGACAAATTCATGGCTATAAAGTATTCAATGCAAATAAACAAGAATAGTGATAAAGAGAAGGTCGACTAATCACAAGATCTCTTAAGAAATGTTCCCACCTTGCTCTGTCATGCTGATGTTCTCACTGAACTATTGAAGGAGAACAAAGGTTTTGTTCATTTTAAACCTTCTCCTTGAATGCAAAGGTATGCTTAAGGCACTAATCCAGCTAGATAACAATTGCAAGCTCTATAACCAATAGCACATGACATAAAGCATGATGAAAGATACATATCTTGTATCTGTTCTAGGCATTAATCCAGGGCTCTGTTCTATAACTTCAGGAAAAATACTGAACCTGCAGCTCTTAGAAAACCCTTAGAAGTCTCATATATAACGTATTTTTATGAGGACTTTGCTAATTTTTACTGGGAGAAGGAGAGTGAAATAAAAATCTAAATCCATTTTGCAATACCTATTTAACATCCCATGACATAGGTGAAGTTTAGCCATGTTGAAAGAACCCTTCAAAAGTAGCTTTAAAAATATCAGTTATAGTCATATGAAAAAAGACATTTTGATGGACAAAAAATTTTGATAACATTAATGTGTTATTTTCTCCTCCTTTTATTCCAGTTGATTAAAGGGTTTGTTTTGGTGAAAACTAAGGCCTGATCCAACTGTCAGTGACTAATGGTAAGCTTATGTTGATTATGTTTGTAGAGTCTGTGTCTATATAGACCCCAAAATGGAAATCTTTTGGTATTCTACTAGTGGAAGTGTGATAGTGTTTGCATTTTTCTATTGTACTCTGAGGAATTCTGGACTAAAATATTTAAAAGGAGGAAAGCAATGAGTATGGAAAGATGTGGTCTAAAAAGAAATTACTATGACTTTTTAATTTTTTTTCTTACTGTTGAATACTGAGGTTTACAACCAAGATATGTTGTCAGAAGGCAGCATTGTGGTACCCTTTTTATCAAAAAGATATCCAGGATGCCAAAAAAGAAAAAAAAAAGAGGAATTTTTAAGTTCAGTACAAGATAACCAATATGTGCTCCTTAAGACACTCACCTGGTTATTGAGAAATATATATTCTAACCTGACTCAGGCTAAATAAGAAATGGATCATTGCAAATATTTCAGCTAACACGTCTAATAACCATTGCATCTATTCATCATTATTTCAGACCTCAAGTCTGGCTGCGTTTTTCTTTTCAGCCTCAAGTTTGTATGAGTGGTATGGATCAGAGGTGACTGAAGCAGGAGGTTTTTGCAGAAAGAAAACAAGACAGCTTTAGCACCTCTAGACACTGAATGAGGAGTGAATCAAAATTGGGACACCAACGATACATGCTTGTCAGCATACCTCTCTTGCCCTACCTATTAAGATTCCTTAAATTTGGACCCAGTATAATTCTTGGAGAAGAAATACACGTTACATAAGCTCAGTGAAGAACTTGTTAATGTTTGGTTGTGCATTCTGCCAAAGATTCTGTCTGTCTTGAGAACACTTCCACCCCCATCAGCTTCTTTGCATTAACTGGATTTCACTGTTCCTACAGAGATGGAGGAGGCATCCTACACAGATGCTCTGTGATAGCATTTGGGGGCCCAACAAAATTTTCCCTGCTATTTTCCTGCTACTGCCAAAGGCTGTGTATTAAAAAAAACCCAAAAAAAACAAAACAAAAAAAAAAAACAACGAACCAAACCTAAACAAAATCAGGGCTAACATCATGAATACAGCCCAGAAACACAGTATAAAATAATTGGTAATCAGTAGAGCAGAGTCCTCTGGAGAACTTGGAACTCAGCATGAAGTTACTCACTCTTTGCCAAGGAAACAAATAACTGAAACCAATGGCAAGCTGTAGTAATAGTCCACATAAAAGGTAACAACTTTCTATTGCTACAATTTCTTGCCCTGTCTCAGACTGAGAGGAGAATGATACGGGTAGTAGCACCACCACCAGACAGATTTTAAATACATTGAATAAGCTGTTATATGTATTCTTCTAAATAATGGTAATTTACAAAATCTGCTTTTCAAAGGCTAGAAAATAAATGGTTGCTCTTGTCCCCTTACCCCAATCTATGCCATAGATCATTTTAGTCTTTTAATTACATACACACCCACAATTTTTTCTACAGTCTTCCATGGGAATGTGAGCAACCAGAAACATTTCTAAGAGCTCAGTGTACATATGCACCCAAAAGCCACATCCTCAGAGCTCTAACTATTGCCTCCTATGGGACATTGATCACTCAGCAGCCAAAAGCTTTAGTACAACAACCATTATGGGGTCTATTCATCAGTTTAGTCTGAAAGAGGCAATTATGAGAGAATCGAAGGAGCTGGATCTAAAAATATACTTGTTTATTAATAAACTCCACTTTTTCTGGTTGTGTGCTTATAAATTTCTGAAGTATTTCATCAGAAGAGGGAAAACGTGTGATTTCATGTTCGTGACTGTTCAGTTTACTCTGTGCCAAGCTAAAATGTGAGGGAAGATCTAAAGAGCTTAAATTCAATGAGACACAGTATTTATCCATGTGACTTCTCTATTAAGGAGAGAACCTCTATGATGGTAAAAAGGTCAGTGCTGCACTGTTATACCTACTGTATGCTTTAATCTTTTTTCATTTATGTGTTGAAATCAAGGAATAGAATGCTATGTTAAACAGCTGCGTTGATTTTTTTTTCTTTTCATTCTATTAGTTTAGCTTCAGGGTCAAGTACATGCTTTGTGATATTTCCAGAATAAAATAATTTTGAGACACCACTGCACATCTGTAATACTGTTTGGAACACTATATGTGTGTGTGGGCATATGTGTGTGTGTGTGTGTATGTATAAAACTCAAGTTGTTTGAAAAATAACCTGTATTTACTGAATTTCAAATAGGTATTTGAATTACTTTGTCAAATTAAAGTACTGCTGTACATCTCCCTTTCCAGGTGCAAGCAATAGTGCTCACTACTATTTTGCAGGATAAAAACAAGGAGTACAATAGATATATCTAGCAAAGGAAAAAAAATATTTACAGGATAATGGTGTAGCACAAATCTTTTGAAAACTATTATCAACTACTTCTCTCATAGTGTGTTGCTGCTTAATAGTAGATGTTTCTATATTGCTGATACAGGGAAGTGAATTTTATGTAAATGCACTAATATAACGGGATTTCTTAATCCTGACTGGTAGAAGTTTTTGAAGCATATTTGCTAAAGTCAAAGTCAATGTCATTAATCATAGTCAGTGATATGAGAAACAACATTTCTGGAAGAAAAAAGAGAATGAAAGATACAATTTCAGTGCTATATAAACTAGTTGCACTATTTCAAGCTAATTCTGAAAACAAGTAGTGGGACGCTGCAGGACTTTATACATATTATAAATATTGAAATAATTTTGGTTTGTCAATATATCCATAATATAAAGTTGGCCTAGATAGAATCCTTTCCTGGTTTATTCTATTATTATGTTAAAATAAACAATAATAATTAAAACCAAACAAAACCAAAACAAAACAAAAACCTTGAAAGAAAAGAAAGGGCAGTAAAAAGTGTTAAGGATTCTTTTAGGTTATTAGTGTTGGTGTTTTGGTGAGAAAACCTGCATGGAAACAAAAAGAGAAAAAATGTTTCTGCGATAACTCAGTTTTAAAACTAGGTTTATCTGATGGTGTTAATTTTTGCTTTTTTTGTGTTCTTATGGATCTTGCTTGAAGCATTTCCTTAGTACCAGCATCTATAATGTCTCCTTCAAATATATTCTCTGGTGCCTGATATGATAGTTGCACCAGCTTTTCAGGCTTTCTGTCATGTTGGAACACTGATATTTATTCAGCAGAGTATTCCCACAAATGTTAGTTTTCTTTCAAATTTGATTGGTGCTGCTTAGAGATTTCCACTGATACAGTGCCTGTAAGCATCCAAACATCTCAGCAGTGGTTTTACCCCTGTGTGGTGTGATGTCAGCACACACCTCTGCCTCCCAGGAATGCACTGTAACAGAGGCTGCTGCTCTCTTGTTGATGGCATGTGGGGTCAGAAGAAAGACAAAACAGTCCTGTGCTAGGAAATATGTAAGTTGGTAATGTTAGAATGGGAGAATAATATAGGCATAACATATATAATCTTTCAACAATGAAAACCAAGTAATACAAAAAGTTTCTAAGGGTAAACATGATTTAACTGTTAGGAAGGGAGAAGTTTAAGAAACAGCATACTGGGCCTACTTTTTCAAATGAGACAAATTTGACTTCTAATTTTGTATTCATACGGGCACTTGAATGATGTTCCAGGCAATAAGGTGCTGGGATTTTGAAATGTACCTAGTGTAAAAAATGGGCCATACTGGTTTTAAAGCAGAACTTGGTAAGTGTTGCCCTGACTTCTGCAGTTCTGGATGTTATAATTCTTTTGTAATTAGTTTCTCAGACATTCTCTGTAAACATACTCATGTTATTGTAACGGTATCTTTTTATTTACAGTCCTTTCTCCTGGGCACAGAAGTTTGATGGAAATTTCCTTTGACCAGTGTGATTGAGGGAAGGCCCTTTGTCTCCTCCAATACACAGTGAATTATAAGATACATATATAATAAAGATGGGCGGGGGAAGACCAGAACTTGTTCCTTCATTCTCCAGAGGTTTCTATCTCCTTCTTTCATGTCGTTACTGCAACAGGTAAGGACAGTGAAGATTCTCTGTACAAAATTTTGAAAATTTAACTGTTTAATGGAATGTCCTAGAGATTTATGGCTTAAATAGGGAAATTGTGCCACTTGCAAATATGTAAGACTTTGCCTTCTATTTTAAAAATGTTAACAAGTTTACCTTAAGAGCATTCAGATGTGTCTTTCTAACCAGTTGCAGCCAATCTGATAAATTGCAGCAGATATTTTCCTGGAAAAATCATATCAAGCAAGTTTGCCAGTAGGTAGCTCTGCAAACATCTTGAAACACTCAGTTTCTGGAAGATGTAGACAGCGCTCCCTGAAACATCAGCGAAAGGGTGCTGTCTCAGCCATCAGAGTGCATTTGCAAGAGACCAGAGGGCCTGGCTATACTTCTGGTATTTTTTGTGCTGTTTTTCATATATATATATCTTCCTTTTTTCATCCTGATATTTTTGCATTATGGGTCATTGTTTTTAAGCCTGTTCATCTAAAAGATGACTGATCCAGAAGTGTAGAACACCAGGACATGCCAGGATGTAATTGAATAGAGCATGGTTTTACATGAAAGGTTTTTTGCCAGGTTTTCTACTGAAGTGCAAATTTAAAACTGTGGATCAACGCCCTGCTTTCTGCACACTCAGTGTTTTGTCACAACACAGCGACAGTGACAAACTCCTGAGTGGGCAAGCTCATTTAAAAATACTGTGTGGAGGCACTCTGCAATAAAGGACAATTGCCTTCAACATCCAAGAACTACAAAGGACTTCTGAAGACTGATGACCAGTATGGAATATCTCTTTACATACATGCTATACATCCTAATGCTGTTGCTGTGCTGAATTGCCAAGACTGTTTCTGGTACAAGGAGTGACATAACACTGGTTTGGCTTTCCACTATACTTTGTATAGAGTTATTCCCATCAAGATTAATTTGTGTGAGCTCCTCAACTAGTATTAACTTGCTCACAGTTATCTTTAGTTCTCCAAGATATTGTGCACATATATCTGGTAATGGAAAGCTCATAGCAGCTGGCATTACATCGGCAGTTTCCTCAAGAATATCAAAAAATTCGAGCTGCATGATGCAGTTACCAGAAGCAGTGGGAGAATATTTTACTTCTTCAGTCTCAGGTTTTTTATGCTCTTTTAGCCAGTGGCTTACTGTTATGTCATTCATTTTATGAAGGACAACACTCTGTTATATGAATGGCTTACTTTTAAGATTTCTTCCAGGAAAAAATTCCATAGCTGTAAAATCTCTAACCATCTGAGTGAGTCTGTTTTTCCAGTGCCTATGCTATATGCAGAAGAGAACTGATGGTTGTAGAGCTGCTTTAAGATGAGTCATTACTAGTTTATTCATTCTTTCATAGTTTTGCCCAAATTTCAGTTTATCTCTACTGCTCGGTTACAGATTTTTGCCTAATTTTCCTGATGTTCTTAATTTTAAATCTCTTACAGCGTTACAGCTCTCCAGATTTTTACCAGTTACCATCTGTTGATTTTTTTACCAAAATATTATTCATCTGTTTTCTAAATGTAATCTCATTGCAGTATTCTGCCTGGGTTTCTAATCTTCCCAAGAACCCTTGAATTATTTCTCCATTTTCAGCAGCATGCTCAGCTCCTCCTAGTTTAATAGATCTGCAGATTTCATTAATGTACCATTTACTCCCTCTTCTAGCTCATTATTGAAGCTATTAAATGAGATCAGGAGTAATACTAATCTTTGTGTACTGCACTAAATGCCTCCCTTCAAAGTTATTGTTTATCATTACCCTTGGTTGTTTGTCATCACCCTTCATTGCAGTCAACATGATAGTTCATTTCCAATTTGATTTAAGTTTGGGAACAGAATTTTGGCACATTGGAGATGGGAGAAGAAAGGCTAATCAACCATCCAGCAGAGGCTTCTAATTAAGGGTGAATTTAGAGAATCAAAGTTAAGAATCCTCTGCTGCAGCCACAGTGTAAGGTGGAAACTGTCTCTGTAACTTAATTGAGACCACCTTAAGCCCAGTGCTAAAATATCCTAAAGAAAACAGTATACTGCTAAAGTCAGACATATGACAGTATATCTTCTGCTCTCTATTCATTAATTTTGTATTACTATAGAAAAAATCAAGTTTGTCTGGCAGACTTCAAAGTGTTTTAGTAAATTTGTTTCTCAATAGCTGCTGTATTATGTTGCCAGGGAGGGAAGCTAAATTTATGAGTAACAATTACAAAGAGAACTCATAGAAGATATGAACGTCTATCTTTGGCTGTTTGAGAGACATACAGTCTTGCTTCCAAAGAAGCTATATCTTTCTGTTGGTCCCTGCATGGTGTAGAATTTCAGGAACAAGATTTTAATTTTCACCACCCCTTCAAAGTTTCATTTCTAAGCTCCATAGTAAATACTATTAAAAAGATTTATGATCTATCATTAGGAAACATCAATTTAGTCAGAAACATCTCCTTTTGACGAGATACAATTCCTCTGATGAAAATTAACCCCACATGACAACACCCCAACACCAAAACCTGTTCATCTTTCTCTTTAATAAAATGTCTAGCGTTTTGTAAAGTTAGGTTGCCAACCCTTACTATCAGGGCAAATTACTCCTGCTTTTTATTGACTTAACAAAACAATCTTTGTCCAAATACATTTGGATACCCAGGCACTGCTTCTTTTTTCTTACAAATACTTGGCTTGAGCTCATTTGGTTTCATACATGCCAGTGCAAAAGTAGAGACCTTAAACCTAGTCTGGAAAAGCATTGCCTCTAGATAGAACTTAATAGTTCTCTTAAAGTTAAATAGTTCTCTTAAACACGTGTGTTGAACAAAACAATGGAATAATGAAATACTGAAATTCAGGTTGGGGCCAGCTTATTTTTTAGATGCAGGAGAAGTTATCAGAATAAGAACATGGGTGCCATGACTAAGAAGGTGGGTCTAAAGAAGTTGTAATTTCAAGTCCCACCACTGCAATAAGGAGATGGTTCATGAATCCAGAAATACAACCAGAAGTGGGATCACAAGTGTAGAAATTGGGTTGCCAGAAACATTTCAATTTGGTCGCTATAAGCACAGCTTCTCTGAATTTTGAAGCCCTGTATCTTCCAGTACCTGCCTACTTATCTGATATAACCTGGTATCTTTTTACTGTGAATCTGTCTTAACCTCTGAGGCAAATTTTGTTCACTCTTCCCCAGACTGCTTATGCAATATTTTCATCCTACTCAATCTCTCCCAAAACCCATCTCTGTTGAATCCTGATGGGGAATCAGAAGTGACACTTTTTAGCCTTGTTTTTATGTTTAAGCATTTTTATAAAAATTTTTATTGGATTTTTATTTTTACTATCTTCTGTCTGCCCTCTTCCCCTATTATTGAGTTACATATATATTATATCTCTTGTGAAATTGAATTGTATTATTCTCTGGGAAAAGATTTAATGTCATTTACATTTTCAAAGGTGCCTAGCAGTAACATTTAATGGTGTAAAAAATAAGCATTATTACTCTGGTTCATTAATACTTGCTAATCATTATTTAAGGTGGCCCTGATGAGTTTTACTGTTAAGTGTCATTATCTTGCAGATGAAAGCCTGAGGATGTTGTTTCAACCAGAGAACATTGACTAGTTCATTGCATCGATTTTTGGTCATCTGTATAATGTGCATGAAGGATATGTATGTATGCCTGGACCATGTGTCAGCATGTGTTTTGGGAACAAGTTAGTGTGTTGTGCCTCATTTCCCTCTTTGTTCCTTTGTATTCAAGGGGCTTTTACTTCCTTTGCAAGACACTTGAGAAAATACATGCCTGCTGTGAAAGCCTGATTTATTTTGCATTGCATCTGCACTATCTGTTTCTGCAATATTCGTTTTGGAATTAAATCAGCTTCCCTGCATCTCTACAAAGGATTTTTTTTTTCCTAAGAGGTTAACTCTTTTATTATGTGCTTTTCTGGCAAAAGTATGTGCATTGACTGTATTAATGACTTTTGTATGTATATTAAGGTTTCTTACTTTCGTTATCAAAGGAAATGTCAGTTACATGTACAATGCTTTGCCAAAGTAGGTCCTCACACAGAAAGATTTCAAAATCAAGAGTTTGTAAGTGGAGTAAAGAAGAAGAAAAAATACTAGTGGTCATACATTACAGCAGTCCAATATGTGCAGATACTGACCTTGGCAAAAGCAGTGTGGATATAGTGTCATAATAAATGGGGAAAAAGCTTCAGCAAGTTAAAAAAAAAAAAAATTTGCAGTAGTGCCATCTAGCGTGCCAGGTGCTGCAGTTTTCTGAAAGGGACAGTGAACTACTTTCAATCCATCCCACTTATTACCTGACTCTCCTCTTGCTGCTGCTCCCTTTTCAGTCTGCTGACAGGAAAGCAGTAACAGCATTGACAGAAGGTAGAGGAAGAGACCTGAGGGCTCTTCTGCAGATGCTGATTCTGGCACACATGCCATAAGGTTTTCATTGCTGCTCTAAAAAAATGAGCATCCACGGGGTTTTAAAGAAGGAGAAAGATAGCTGTTCTGTCTGTACTCCCACACAAATCTTGCTCATCTACTCATTGGTTTCAACTGCAAAACATGTAATGGCTAAAACATCCTTTCTCAGCTACTGCAGGCAAGTTTTCTTGGTGTTGATGGAGAAAAAAAAAAAAGTGATGCCAGAAAAAAGAGGGGCTGCTAGGTTTGAAGCTTACTGGAAGAGGTGGAAATTATTTTTTGGCCAGTGGCTAAAGGATATTTTGAATAGAGGGTCCACAAAATTTTCTGTAGGGGAGGTGGGAGGTGAGAGGGAAGTGAAGAGAAACGGATCTGTTCTGTGTAATGCTTTGTACTAGGAACCCTTTTACTGTGACCATCCTAGGCTTTTCCACTGCTGCCTTTTCCACTTTCACTGGTAGCTGACTGAACCTCACCACTTTAATCCTGAGATATGCAAAGTGCACAGCTTACCCTACAGTGTGTGAAGCTGCACAGGGTCTATTTTTGTCTTCCGTGTAGAATCTACTTGTAACAAGTGGAAGAGTGATCAAGCCAGGAAGTGTTGTCTGCAAATGAAGCCGACACCTCCACAGCACACATAATGCTGTGTATTCACCTGTCCTCTACAGCCGGTGCTGGAGGATATTGCTTTTCCAGTTGGATTTGCTTGGGGTGCAGCTACAGCAGCATATCAAATTGAAGGCGTCAATTTTTAGCTGTCAAAGTGTTAAGAAAGTTTTAAGTGAATGAAAAGTCTGGATCCAGGAAGAAGAGTATTTGATCTTTGCCTTGTTGTATAGACACTACATCTGATGCAAATCCATGTAGTGCTTCTGTTTAAACACTTCTGACTCAAGAAGTAAGAAAAGGGTAAAAGATGTCACAAATCTCAGAAATATGGCTAGGTAATGGAAATGGAGGAGGAACCCTCCACTAGCTATTGGGGAGTGGGGAGGGGGAGTGAAGCAGATACAAGTAATTTTTTCAACTACTTCTTGTGTGTGTCCTTTCCATAGAGCTGATTATAGTAGATTACTATTGGCTGTTCTGAAACTGGATGGGAGAACGACCTCATCAGATACTGGTACTCACAAGAAGTCTTCAATTAGGAACTCATCTCCAAAGATTATGAAAAAAATTAACTGAGAGGTTAACAGTTGGACTTGTGGAGGCAAGGGAGGAGAACATGTGTCATGTTCCCAGCTGAATAGAGGGACTGATGAAGGGATTTGTCCAGCATTATATGAAAATGTGTTGCAGACTGGAGAATGTAAACACATAAACACAGGGACACTTACAGCCATAACCCCTCCAAACTTTATCCTTTCATAAACGTGTCTTTATAAACCTTCAAAATACATATAGACCTGATTTTCTGATGTTATACCCTGCAGCATACAGGCACTTAACTCCCATTGATTTCAGTACCTAAATGGGAGTTGTAGATCCTAAATTGTCTTTGAGGACGTAGCCTTCAGTTCTTGGTTATTGCTGAAATTGAGAGTACTTGCCAATGCGCAGTACCTTTTAACGAGCTCAGTTCACTTCACCTAATAGACTGCACAGCTCACATTTCCCGGGGAATCAATATTCTGGTCCAGATTCTAACTCGGGTCCTGCAATGCACATAGCTCTTCTAACTAAATTTTAAAATGTGAATTGTGTGTGCATATAGAATGACATTATAATTCGCTGCCTTTTGAGTGGCTAGATGTGCAACTTTAATGTTCTCTTAATGTATTTTTAATGAACTTTCTTAAGGCTTCTGAGTGGGAAAAGCATTAAAAAAAATCCATAATATGGTCTAGACACTACTCAAATGACCCTTTTCCTGCAGAAGTAAGAAACTCGACAGGGAATTCCTTCTCCTTGAAGCTTAGGAGGCTGTTCAACTTCCGATTTAGAGGCAGCATGATTGAAGCAATACTTCTTGTAGAGTCCAAACTCAGTTGCTGCACATATCACAAGATACACAGTGGATGAGGCACGAGCTGACAGGCTATTTTATTTTTTAGTCAGCTATGTATTTATGCACAGCACAACCTTCTCCACTCTGTATATTTCAAAGTGCTAAAAAATCATACCAATTGTACTCTGCATGCTCAAAGTGCAGATTTCAAAGGTTCATGACTCAGTCAAATCAAAATCAATTTTCACCAGAACATTCAAAAGCACTTCTTCTTACTGAGGGCCATTTCTATGCTAAATTTCAACTCTTTGCTTGATTTTTTTTAAGGAAAGGTTGCAAAAAAATCCTTGTAATGGTAAAAGTGGTTTTCTTCACTTCTTTCATATGCCAAATAGTGGAACTGCATTAATTCAAACAAAATTACACTTTTTGGTCAGAGACCAGATCAAGAAAATATAACTCCAAAAGGTTAAAGGACAACTGAATTAGAAGAAAAGTGTGCTTGGAAGAGTACATGAAAAGTTAAATACTCTGATCAGTAATATTCCTGCTTTAGTAGCTTCACTAGCTGTAGAAGCATTATATTTCATTCTGTTGTAATAATTGCAGAGAATGGGGAACATGTATCATAATAATTTATATTATTCATTTGATGGCATGTCACGTATGGTGAATGGAGAATTGGTATCCAATTCTCACCTAGGTGTATTAAATGTAAAATCAGTTCCTCATCACTGTTCTTTTTGGGCCCCAAAGCTCACTAAAACTCCAGTTATGTCTACGCTATGGAGTGCTGTGTAGCATGGAAGCCTGGGCAAGCTTAGACGTGCAAGTTTGGTTCATTGAAGCAGAGCAGAACTCTGTGCAGACTAATTGTGGCTCAGCAGGATATGTTAGTGTATGTAGAGCTTTCTGTTGCCTTGGCTGGATTCCTTCCTACACTTTATTAGGTAGCTCAGAGACTCAACGCTGTACAGAGAAAGCTCTTTGAACAGTGTGAGGAATGCTTGAAAGTGGGTCTGTTTGCTGCAGTCCCACTCAGGGCTTTCAGTGGCTAAGGGCTAATGACCACTGGAACAGTACTGTTATACTCTGCTGAAAATCAAATGCTTCTCCTCCTCCCTCCCACTTCCTTTGCTGGAGAAAGGCAGACAAAAAAGATAAATTGTTCAGCCTCTGCTCCAGATGATTCTTAACTGAAGGTGTGATAGCTGCCTGTCATGGCAGCTTTTGGCTTCCCTTTACTCCAACTGTACTGAAAAAAAGAGCTGTATCAAATCAATATGGTGGAGGAAGCCTGCTCTTAAAGGCTTCTAAATTCCAGGTACCACCAAAGAATTACTGTTATTTGTTATTTCCTACACTTCTCTTAGATGACTATTTATTTCAGCAGTCATGTTTGAAATTCGAAGCAGGATAGAGAAAACTTGTAGTATTATATCTTTCCAAGGAACACAGACAAAATACAGAGTCTATGATAAAATTTGAGATTAAGAGAAACTCAAACTGTCTGAATCTAATATTTGACCTACTTTGAAGGTTGTCCCATGTAAAATTTAATTTACTGTCCGACCAAATGTAGATGTATGGGTGTTCGTGTGCTGCAATAAAATTCTGTAAAGATCATGAAATGTGACAATGATCTTTGAAAAGCTAGGTTATGGAAGTGATATTACAGATTTTACTAATGCTTTAATTTAAGTGTCTTCAATATGCTTAACCTTGCATTAAACTTAGATTTAATAAGACAGATGTATATTAAGTACTGAATATACTTAAGGGAGCAATCTTGTGTTGGCAGGGGATGGAATCAATGACCTCCTAATAGTTCTCCTCCATCTCTAATTTCTATGATACTAATTGATTATTAAAACACTTTTATTGAGGATTGATATGTAGCTATTATATAGTTATTAATCTTATAACCCAACTGATATTTAATTTATACATAATTTTAACACACAATGTCATTTTAGCTTTTAAAGAATAACCCTGGAACAGTGCATTCACTGAGACTGAAAAATGTTGATGGTAAATGAGGTTGGCCATTTTGAGGTTAATTGCAATTTTATTATTAAATCACACTTACAGAGTGAAGTAAGTTTACAGAGCTTTCCACATAAAAAATATGTTTGCGTCAGCTACAGCATTGCTTAGGAAAGACAAGGAAACTTGTAATGAAAAGAGGTGCATTTATTTGAATTAAATATTATTGGTTGTTAAATCTCAGACAACAGCTAAATTTTGAATGTTTTATGGTAATCTGTCTATCTCAATTTTGGAATTGTGAAGAAATTTCCCAAAACTCTGAAAGTTTGGCAAAATGACAAAGTGCTTTTGAACACTCAAAACTAATTTCTGTGACTGTCTGGCTAAACAAAAAGCAGAAGTTTTGCAGAGCTGTGTTATTAATTCAGCTTGTATATGCCTAGGGCCATGGCTCATAATGGCATTCCTTTATTTTTAAAAAACTGTCAAGATTTTCAAAGGACATCCTGAAAGCCATAAGTACCTATTTGTTGGATGTATTTCTCATACCCTGAAGGCTTTCTTTGATATGGACTGATCTTTTACATTTATGGATGGAAGTTGCATTAAAAAATGCCCTTTGTGAAAACCTGTAATATCTCAAGAGTGGCAAACATCTGATTTTTGGCTAAGGAAGTATGAAGAGTGTTAGAACTCTGAATGTTTTTTTTTAAACAAGATTTTCAAATAATTAGCAGCAAGGAAAAATATTAATAAATGCAGAACCTAATGCAAATATGTATTAATCCTTGAAAGTTCCTAGTTACTTTAAATGATATAATGGGTGAGTAAAGCATTTCTCAATTTGCCCATGGGATTTTGAGGGATTTGTGACTACTTTGTGATAAATATTTACATGCAATATATGTCTTTTGATGTCAAAAGTGTAATGACCAAGTTTTGTTTTTCAAGCAGAAGACTGGAATGCAGATGGAAAGGGCCCTAATGTCTGGGACATATTCACCCATCAGGGAAGAGATCAAGTTTTCAAGAACCAGACTGGTGATGTAGCTTGTGGCAGATACACTCTGTGGGAGGAAGATTTGAAATGTATCAAACAGCTTGGATTGACTCATTATTGCTTTTCTCTTTCCTGGTCACGTCTGTTACCTGATGGGACGACAGGTTTCATCAACCAGAAAGGCAATTGTTTCTTAAAAATAGAAGGTTGCAGCTTTAATTCAAGGTTATTGCTGCAGTCTGGCATAATTAATCCAGTATGCTATTCTGCAGTGTAGCTTTGAAATTGCAACTTTTTTCAGAGTAATTATGGGATGATTTTTTTATAGGTTTGCAACAACTTACTAATTAATATTCTAGATCCCCTTGGATACCACAATCTTTTGGGATAGGATTATTATTATGTTTCCTATGTATCTTTTTGCTTACTCCAGTTTTTTTAATTGTAACTCTAAATCATTTTGCTTCATCAGAATGTTTATACTTACAGGGATCCTAGCCATGAGAATATTTTTGGATGACTTACAATAGGCAAGTTATCTCATTTGGCAAGTGCATTTAGATAGCTTATCAGTATACTCCAGTGTGCTGAACTTCACATCGACTATTTTGCACTAAGGGACATACTTTTCCCAGACATTTTTCTTTAGAAAATTAGAGGATTCTTCAGACTCCAATAGAAACTGTGCTTAGTTCTCTGGCAAACAGAAGCTCTGAAAATAAGAGTTTCCACAGTCTCAGCAGGCAATGTATATGAGTAAAGGGATACAACACATAGATAAACTGGTTGGATTTCTAGAATTCAGATATAAAGTGTTTCACTTCTGATTCATTTATTTTGATTCCATTGGTGTGGACTAGGTGAGAGATTAAGGTCACTTGCTAGGAAAAGACAGGAAATTACAGTTGTGCCTACGGAACACAGTGAATGGAACAAAGAAGAAATAAAAAGAATTGTGGAAAATAAAAGCAACTGAAGCGGAACCAGAAACAATGGGAGAATCAAAGTAGCTGGCTGGGATCTCTTGTATGTTGGGAGGATAATGCTCCAAGGAGAAAAAAAGCATAGCATATTTGAATGAACCTCTGAACCTCAGTTCTGCTTTCTACTCTTCTGCATCTCAGTTCTACCAAGAAGATATGTATCTTCATACTTCTAGGGCAATATTTGCCTTGACAATTCATTTCTTCTCCTAGTTTGAAGATTGCAAAGATGGAAGTCTACAGAGGATAGGACTTCTTAGAAAATGCTCTTCAGGTTATCCTTATCTGTACTAGTATGGTACCAGAAACAATTTTTTTCTGCAGAATTTTGGTCGTGTAGAGCTTGGCTGGTCAGTAGACAGCAGCCTATCCTCTGCATCCTGCAGATTAACGTTTTCACCAGAGAGTGGAGGAGCCTTTGTTTCAAGATTTCAGAAAAGGGGGACTGGTAAATCTCCTGTAAACAGACCAACAAGCCATTTTCCCCTGCAGAGCATGCTAGATATATGTGCCAGTATCCCAGAGAGGCTTGAATTGAGGCTTTTTCTTTGCCACCAAAATTTACAATATGTGGCCCACTTTCATTGGCACAGCTTGTCTTTCCCTTGGAATGCTTTTTGTGGTGTGTTGAATTTAAATTTGGCTGAGTTGTTGTGGTTTCTTTCCTGTACTTATATTCCTTCAGCTGGGGCTGCAGGCATTGCAAAACCCCACTGAGCTGCCTATTGAATGGGCTTTGTTATTTAGTCATCAGAGTGGGATATAGCAAGCAGACATTCTGAATGCACTTGGTAAGGAAAGCTAACATTTTGACAAACCTCAGCTGTAATTTCAGAAAATGTTCACTTGATCCCCAGTATAAGCAGTTGCCTGATTAATATTATGAACTTTACATTTAACGAAAGGGCATTGGCAGAACTCCAAGTAGGCCAGCTTTCATTAGGCAGGAGTTCACTTCTCCTGTGCAGTGATCTGTTGAAACAATTGTAACTGCATAGCAAGGAAAGGCCATCATCTTCTATATAAACATTTTTGCAAAGAGCATGTGAAGAATTAGAATGCTTAAAGCAATGTCCTTTCAAATAAAATCATTCACACCAACTGATTCACTACCAATTTCACACCTAAGATGTAGGACATTTGAAAACCTTTAAAACCATTCTGTTTCTAAGTTGGTGGAGGTAGGGTCTTTTAAGGCAGTGAAGTCATAGATGTATTGTTGTTAAGACGTGTCAGGTTTTAGATCACACCAAGTTCTAAAGTATTTTTTTACAATTATTTTTACCCTAGAAGGTGCCCTTAGCAGAACAAGTGAGCTGCTAAACATTAGGTGTCAGTGCAGAAGACGACAGAAGTTGTAGACATGGGGATATTGAGTCAGTGAGAATTTGATGTTATGCCTCACTTCAGCATGAAGGTAGGGAATCAGGATGGGGAGAGAAGATGACAGAAAGGAGAAAAGGGCAATCCTTCACTCTCCAGTGACAAAATGCTCCTTAGTATCTGTGATCTGTAATGTTTTGTTCTGTATGTCTGCTTCCACCTGACTCACAGATACAATCAGAGAAATTAAATCAGCCTACTCTGGAAGGTATGAGAAAATACGGAAATTTGACTTGACATTCATGTTTTTCAGGGATGCAGTTCTTTTTTTTCTTAATTTTTTTACAAAAAGCATAAATATTTTCCAATATCAGTGTTTAACTGAGATGTAAAAAATAATGATAGCTGATTGCACTTAAATGTTATCAATTGTACTGTATAATTTATAATCTGAAAATTAGAATGAGGAATGCTGGTGTCTTCTGATTACTCTTAATATGATAGAACAAGACCCCATAGCAGAAAAGGATATCTTTCCCCAGTTTAAGCTTAGTAGTAAACCTTGAAGTCTCATCAGCAAAGAGTTAACACACAACCAGTCCCACTGAAGACAAATAGAACCCCATTCAAAAGTTACAGTAATAAGATGTATTTGCTGCTAATTGCTCTTGCAAATTGTAAGGATTTGCTTTTCAAATCTCAGAGTTCTAGTATATTCCTTTCTCTTTTGTATTAGTGCATTCTCAGGCACAGGCACATATCTCCTCAGAATCAAAGTGTTTTTCTGGTGTTGCATTCTGAAGGAAAAGTAAACTACATGTGAGATTTATTGTGAATTACTTTGTAAACAGTCTTACTGAGCCTTGCTGTGCTAAGGGATATGCATGTACCTGTTTGTTTAGGAGAAGCCACTGTCTAAATCACAACTGATTGCTGCAGTAAATGTCTTAAAAAAACTATTTGGCAGAAATCCCTAAGATCAGTCATTTGAAGTTGAAATTTAATACTGTCCTTTTAAGAAGGTAGTATTGTGTTCTGTGTTGGTATTTTCAAACATCAATATACAGTAAGCTGAACCTGAAAATACCAAGGAATATATAATAGAAGTATAGAACAAGTTTCCTTCTTTTGGATTAAACAAAATCTCTGGTTCAGAACCTGTTAAGAATGAGCTAAGCCATACATACCCTCCTAAGCATACATTTTATTAACCTTTGCAATTTACTCTTCTCCTTCTTCTCCTTCTTCTCCTTCTTCTCCTTCTTCTCCTTCTCCTCCTTCTCCTCCTTCTTCTCCTTCTCCTCCTTCTCCTCCTTCTTCTCCTCCTTCTCCTCCTTCTCCTCCTTCTTCTGCTCCTTCTTCTCCTTCTT
>VZRZ01002837.1:142712-279221 GCA_013398175.1 Climacteris rufus | reverse complement strand
CTTCTCCTTCTTCTCCTTCTTCTCCTTCTTCTCCTTCTTCTCCTTCTTCTCCTTCTCCTTCTTCTCCTTCTTCTCCTTCTTCTCCTTCTTCTCCTTCTTCTCCTTCTTCTCCTTCTTCTCCTTCTTCTCCTTCTTCTCCTTCTTCTTCTTCTTCCTCCTTTCTGCTGGGTTTTCAACTTCTGTAGACATTTCTCAGTTCTGTTTTTCAATACAGCAAGGCCATGGGATACATATTTCACAAGCACCTATGTCTGATTAGGATATTTGGTATTCTATGACCCACTAAATTTTTATGAATTTTAGATTTCTGGGGGTATTAAACACTTCGGTATATTTAGCACAAGTCTCTGAAGCAAAGTCTGACTGATTTCTATGTTCCACCAGCATGAGAGAGACCTATTCCTGTCTGGAGCCTCTTAGCTTAACAAATAATAATTCAAGGCCACTGTTGGCCTTTTCCAATTACCGCACTAAACCAGATAGTTCAAGTAAAAGAGCAAGCTAATTGATAGTCTTTGAACAAGAGCTTATGATGTGTATTTCAATATCTAGTGTTTTCAGAAGGTTTAAAAGCAATACAGTTGTGTTTAGATGTAAGCAAAATTAAAAATGCCTATTTGAGAGCTTAAAGTATCCTGATATTTAAACTTACAGTGACCTCTCAGCAGCATAAAAATAGTCCTTTAGGAAGCATATTCATGTCAGCCACTACTAAATCTGAACAGAAGGTGAATTCCTTTTAAGCCTCTAGAAATACATCCCCAATACTGTCTAGCTTTAACAACACATCCAGGAAATTAAAGTTGATCTCTGTCTTAGCAAGAGGTGACAAGAAAGGTTAGAAGTCACGAGCTTTTAGAGAGGTGAGCTAATTCCTTCTTGCAGTTTGAAGGACTGAGCAGTCTGCAGCACTGGCAGTGTAAAAGGATAAGAGATGGTTTCTTGGATAAACTATTACCAAGCTATTCAAGTTGGTGACTAAAGAGACAGTGCCTCAAACTCCATCTAAAATCGAGTAGAACCCAATGAAAAGCCTGAAATATCACATAGATCTAACGAGTGAACCATTGAATTCACACCATTTCAAAATATTGAATACATTGACAGTACTTTTGTCCTGATGCTGGCATAGTGATGGAGAATGGAACATTCTAGGGGAAACAGCTAATCCAGGTAACCAAGTTCAAAATATAAAATATCAGCTTAGTTGCCTTGCTGAGTGTGCCACTAAAGTTTTTAAAAGACACAGTTCCCAAGGAGAGAAATGCTTTCATTAGAACAAATCTACTCGTAAGGCTCTTGGGCATCAGGCTTTTCCCAACACGCTTGTATCTTGCACATGCAGTCAGGCTGCCATTCAGGCATTTAAATGAAAGGATTATATTTTCATGTGACCAGCACCCATCAGAATTATGTTTCTCCTGGGGAGTTGCTGTCCACTGATCTATTTTGAAAATTTGCATCCTCATTTCATTTTATGTGCCTGGTTGGAAGATTTTGTGTGCTGAGCATTTTTGCCAACTCTGGGGTCTTGTAACAGTAGTCAGCATGCAGTTGAGAGAAAATATTTGCATCTCATAACAGAGAAAATGTGCAGTGAAGTTTCTTCAAGTGTTAAATTGTAATAAAATTCTTATTAACCCTTTTTTGATTTCTTTAATATTTTTGGGAGTCAATTATTACTACAAAACCTTTAATAATCTGGGAAATGGCATCCTGCTCCCAATATCACTTTGGTTTGCCTTAATTCTTAAAAAACAGAGGTGGCTTTAGGTCGGAAAAGAACACTGAGACCACTGATATTCATGTAAGTTATTGCTCAGAACATTTGTAGACTCAGTAATCATTACTAATGGGCCTTATTTTGTTGCTATAGGTGGTTGTGAAAAAGGTGTAGCCCCAGTATTGGTACCAGAGTTTACAAGGCAACTTACGATGTGTCAAAAGCTCCTGCTCAAACATGATGCTGTTGTGGTAACATATTTGGAGAAAACACTGTGGACTTGTGTCTGTATCTCTGAACTCAGATTGATAGAACCTCTATGAGTTCTGCAGAAGATCTTTGAGGAGCCCATCTGGATGGCATAAGACATTTTACAAGATATAAATAAACAAGTCACCTTGGGATTTGTAATTTAATATTTGCATGCTGGCTATAAAGAGTAGGAGCCTTAGTGTTTTCTTATTACCTCTGTACTTGATAGCTATTTTACAGTTTGAAATGACACACCAGTGTTAAATCATCTTTTGAACTCCAGAAATCATCTCTCTGATGCCAGCAGTAAGGCTTTCCTGGCATGCATCTACTCCTGGCAATGGGATGTGTAGTGACTGCCAGTACCAAGGGGTTAAGGAGCAGTGACAATAAGCAGATGCTAATGCAGGAAAGATATTTTAGTCTTCTCATTAAAATAAGTCATTTCACTGTCTTCATGGATATTTGCACAGTTTTGCTTTTCCATTGTTAGTCATAAAAGGTCACTTCATGGAAAATTAAGTTAATAGGGTCAGTGCAATTTGATGAAAACTAGTTTTAGTTTGTAGCTTAGAAAAAATAGAGGGTAATGCATCTGATTTTATGGGCTTTCTTACATCTGTTCTGAATAAAACTTCTGCTCTCTCTTGTTCTAGGATACATATAATAACCCTATAATTTACATCACTGTGAATGGATTTTCCCAAGGCAACCCTGCTGTACTTGATGACAGTCAACGATGGGAGTATTTCAGGCTGATTTTACAGGAAATTTTAAAAGACAACATATAAAATTATGAAAGATCAATTGTGCAAACTTAATATAATTTTACTTTGTGCTTATTTGCATTCAGCAATGACCACTGATTCTTGAAGCTAAAACTTATGTAAATCAGAGCAAAGTGATGTGATTAGGAAAAAATGTTTAGCTGAAAGGGAAGCAAGTAATTTTAATCTTGGTGTGGAAACAGAAGAGAAGGTGCTTCGTGCATACATTGTTTCTAAACTCATTCTGTAAGGTCATAGTTCTTCATTGAGCAGTGCAACCATGTTCAAAAGTGCTTATCATTCATACTTCTCATTTTGCAGGATGTAAAGTTGAATGCACATAAAAACCTGACCATTTCATCTCATACTAATCTTACAGAATACAACCTCCCACACACAATGAGGTCTGTGTAAAAATTAATTCCTGTACACAGCCATTAGTTCAACTTCTGCCTTTATGTCAAGGTGGTCAAAAGTGTTCAGCACTGGCAAAGCTCCATTTTTATGCTTTACCTATAATTTTTGTATTGGTCCAATTTACAATCTTCTGGAAATTCCTTCCTTACCTTCCTTCTGTTCGTGAAATTCTCTAAAGTAATTTACTGGAAGTAGATCTTTTCACTATGTAGCAAGTGAAATGTATTTTAAGATGTCAGTTCATTTAGATAACAGCTAGTATCCCTGTTGTATTTGTCCAAAGTGATCACAATCAGGAATGTAATACCACAGTTCAATAACTTTAAGTAGCTATTTTTCCATTGTCATGCTTATTTTTTACTTTTGCTGTTTGTATTCTTTATTTTATCCTTTTGTTAAAATATTCACGTAAAAGCTACCTTTCTCTGTTCTTCCTTTTTGTTTAGAGCTGCAATTATGCAAAAATCCATGCCAATTACCTTTTTTCTGCAACTAAGTAGAAGATGCAGAGGACCATTTTCTGGCAATTAAACCAACTGGTAGGTTGTATTTCTATATGAAGCAAACAGGCCATCTACCAGCTGTCTTTGGAGAGCAGTTCCTGGGCTGTGCTGTATTTGGCCCCAAACCATTTCTGGAAACTGTTAGCATTGGACAGCATTTTTATCAAAACTACTGTTTGATAAGTTTTTACTTTGGTTTTAGTTTGTTTTAGTTTGTTTTAAGTTTGTAGACAAGTGTTTGATGAAATGGAATTCATTTAGCAAATCTAGTTGTTTGGCAGTGTTTTAGAATGTACAATGGCTTATCCTGAAGTAAACATTTAGGGTAGATCTGATGAATCCCACTTTAATGCATTTGTTGATGCATTTGTCGACAGAGTTGTCTCTATGTATACTAACAAATGAATGGGACTAGACTGGAGGTAGACACTTGTTGGGACACAGCAAAGAGTTGAGTAAAATTTACCGTTTGTTCAGTCCAAGAAAGCTTCTAAATGTTTATATGGTCAGTGTAATTAGTGCAACCTTACACAGGTTTCGTTACATGTGCAGTTCAACATTAAGTTTATCATTTTATCCAGTTAAAAATCATGGTGGAATGCTGGCTGAAATGGGTCCCTCCATGCAAAGATAATACAGCTATTAAATCCATCAGCTGTCAAGCACTGTGTGAAGAAATGTCAGTAGCATCATCCCCACGTAACTTTGTGCCTGCTCCTCTGAGTAAACAGTTTGTCAAGGCCACTCCGCATGTAATGACCCACGAATGAACAACTCGTTTCAAGTTTTCAGCTCAGATTGATGCAAAGCAGGATACACAAAGATGTTAACTTTATTCAGTGCTTAAATGCTTAGCCATTTATTAAGTGTTACATGAAGCATAACCGTTTAATTGCTTTGCATACAGTGTCTAATTCCTTATCTTTTGAGCTAACTTTTGAAATTATTAGTACAGATTCATTCATGCAAGGGGCTCTGAGTCATGACAGGAGACTGTGTGGATTCTCCTGTGGGATTTGGACGTCCACTTACTTTTTTTGACTAACCAAGAAATAAACATGCTTGACTACATAGGAGAGTATACCTACAGTTTGTTACTGCCCTCATTAGAAATATTTTAGTGTGTTGTAATTAGCTAGATAATATCACCATTCTATCTTTATTTTTCATTTAAAAACTTTCTAGATTTTAAGACACGTTTACAAGAGTTATGTTAATTTTGTCAGCCAAAATTTTCAAAATAAGAAGAATCTTCCCTCTTCAAGGTCTTGTGTGAAAAAGTTATGCTGTAGTACTCTGAAAATGGCTCTCAAGCTACACGTCCAGAATTCCTAAAACTTTTACTATCATCAGGACTATTTAAATTACAAGATTTTGGAGGGCAGGAGCAGTCCTGAGTTGGTACATCAGTGCTGTCAGAGAAAATTGAGATTTTTATTTTTTACTTAAATAAGACCAGAAACAGTAATGTAAATACGAACTAGGAAATAGAGAGAACAGCATGCACCTACTATAAATCATATAATTGCTTTTATAGATGGCTACCACTGCTGCCATGTTGCTTCTGCAATATATGAATAGATAAAAACATCAATATTTTTATAAATGTGGATATACATATTTAGCACCTCAGCAGAGACATAAGCATGCATGGTGCTTTACAGATAAATGAAAATGATGTCTTCTTTACCCCAAGGAACTGAAAATCTAATTTGGATACAATGCATGAAGAGATGAAGAACAAAAAGCTGGATGAGAGGTAATAGAGAACATGGGTCAGAGTAGTCAAATGCTTTTTACTACATTTGGTCTTTCTGAATTTTATGTAATATGTGTTAAGGATGACATCTGGACCAAAGATCGAGGTTGCAAAAAAAAATCGGTAGTTGAAAATACTTAGTTTTGAAAAGTGGAACCTTCTAAAAAAAGAAAATGTAGTTCCATAAAGTGTGTGGAGAAGAGCTGTGCAAATATGGGTAAACTTTTGCCAGAGGCAGCTGATGGAGAAGAGCAATGAAGGTATTCCATAGTCTGGCTGGTAGAAGATTATTAATAATGCTGATGGGGAGGAAAGAATTAATTAAATGAATTTTAGGTTGTAGAGGGCTGCAAGAAGTAGGCACTGAAAGTTAGTAGAAATAGAAAGTAAAGAAGTTGAGGATGATGTGATGTGATATAGAGGCAAATAAGAGGGAGATGAGCAAAAATAAATGTGAACAAGCAGGATTAGATGTGGAAGTAAATAGGAAACATATGAACATTTAATTTGGAGTCAGCTAGAAGGTCAACAGTAAAAGATGCAGGGCAAATAGGAGAAATGATTGTGAGGAAAAAAGGATGCGTAAAGCTTAAGATTCAGATGGTGTTCATTTTCTCCTTAAATATGCTTGAATGAAGCAGAAGAGAAAATGAGATACAGAGAATGCTGATGCAATGGCAAGTGCAGGGCAGAACTAGAACTGATAGTAAGCAAGGTGGTTCAGTTAAGAAGCTTTAAAAAAAATTGAACTTTACATTAAATGCAGTCCCTTCTGGATAGATTTTTGTGTCCTTTTTCCCTCAGACTTATAAGAATTGTTATAAAACCTTTCATATTTTGTTGTCACTTTATACTCCAACCTTGCTCTCATGAACTAACCATTTAGTCTGAGTTGTAGATATGTACAAGCCTGCTTTTGCTGCATTCCCATGCACATAGAACATTGAGGTTATAAAGCGATACTCTAGTCCATGAAAATATGATTTATTGTTAAATTAAATATGGATGTCGTAATGTGAGCCCCTCGGGTCAGCTATAAGCTTGAATGTTATTGAAAGAGCTGCAGCAGCAGCTCTGTTTCTTCATTGCCACTGACAAAAATACCTCTACAAATAGAATACAACAATGCAGACATATTAAGGAGTCTCTGAGATGTGCTGTCCCTGGCATAACATTGCCATGTGACATTTTCAAGAACTATAAATACATCGACTGCATTATAGTGTAAAAGTTAAGAAGCTTTGGAGCAGTCACTGCAGAAGCATTAAAATCAAGCTGAATTTGTTGCAAATACTATGAGGAATTCAAAGCTGCTAAATACCCAAATCGACCAAAGCAATATAAACAACTGAGAAACCCTTAAAATCATAAAGATATAGCTAGGATGGCACAATATTTTTATCAGTTTGTAGTGTAGTATAAAAGGTCCGGAATACACAATTATGATTTCATAAAGTTCCAGTTAAATGCCAGGATTATAAATCCCCATTATAAGAGGAGCAGACACATAGTTTCTTAGGAAAGATGTCTGAGATGATTTAGACAATAGAAGTTATAGTTACCACTTTTTAGCAGTATTTGCTTGTTACTCAAAGTTTATACATATTTTTTTTCACATTAATCCTTTAATCTGAATGTTTTAACCTGTGAAACTGAGCACTTTTTAAACTCTTAACCAGCAGTTTTGCAATGCAAAATTGCAAAAGAACATTTTCTTTCTCCAAAATGCCCTCTAATCTTCAGTAAAAGTATCTTCAGTGAAAAAAAAATCTCACAGCCGTGAGCTTCTAAGCTCGCATTGGGAAAATTTCTACTGGAATTAGAGTAATAGAAGCCCGGCCAGTACAACAACAGAAAAGGATCTCTGAAACAAAGATATACGAGTGAATTTCTTCATTGCCAGTCTTGATTTTGATTGAAAAAAGAAGATTAAATTAAAAGGCAGACTGTGCATTAGCTGCTAAATGTCTCTGGACTGATCAGATGGTCCCTGGGGAAAGGACTGTGTAAGACAGGAGCTTTGTGTGCAGTGTTAGAAAGAGGGTGTCTAGAATGAGTGGTGCAGCAGTTTGTTCAAGTTGTTGGGAACTGGGATGTAGCCAGTATTTCACATCCTCACACAGTACCTGGGATGTGCTTTGGTTCAGAAGTAACTAGACCTCAGCTTCCAGTGAACAGTTCGTTTTCAAAAGCATTAGCAACTGTGGCACAAGAATAGCTCCTGCTCTGTAGAGGAGAGAAACTGTGTGGGAGGCTTTAGTTACCTCAGAGAGGACAACCTAAGGAATTAGGCACTGTGAATGTTGTACTGCTGCTAGATAGCTCACAATTAAGTCTCTGCTAGAAACCTCTTTGTAATGTTAGTTCTGTTACAGACATACTATTTTCTTTGCTTAGCAATGCTACTGCATTGTTGAAGCAGAATTCAGGCGTCTTCAGCTTTGCTGCTATTTGCCTTGGTTGTGCAAGCAAAAACTGGGGATCTCAACAGCTAGCCAGTTTCTAATCTCCAAATCACATCTATGTGACCAGAAAGTTAGAGGCAATTATTGCTCACCTGCACTTTAGAGAGTTCCTGTAGGAAATGGTTTGTACATGTACAATGTAATCCTCACATCAGAAGTAGCTGCTGTAGTTTTTTTGAGTCTGCTTTTTCTGCTGTACAAGATGAAAGACAATGACAACTCCACTGGTAAATAAAAAAAAAAAAAACTTCCCAAATAAAAAGGAGGGATTTTGTTCTTTATGATGAATAAACAGCCTTTTATGAAAATTGTGACTTTGAATTCATCAGATGTGGATAGCACATAACATCATTGGGTTTGATATCAGTTCTAAGCCACATGCTTCATATGGAGTTACCTTTCAGGAGTAAATGTACTGAATCCACTGAGGCACATCATTAAAAATTACTGTGCTAGTGTTGTGTCTTTGAGACAGCTTTTAATTTATATCTCCCCTTTTTAAGATAATTCGGTTTTAAATAACTCAGGCCCATTAAGTACATTCTCAATGCTTTCTTAGGATTATGTACAGGATCTCTATTAGCAGAAACTAAGTTAATATGTAATACAGTTTGGCTAAGCTTTTCCATATAGGCATATATATTTCCTGTAATTGAGAGATAAATTCAGTTTACTAGAATAAACATCTGTATTTAGATAGCTATCACTTCTTAGTCGCAGATTAATATTATGAAAAATGAGATTTTGCCTTTTATTATACAAGAGGAAACATATTTCTTCTTAGGGCAGAGCGCATTACCAAAAATATTATGACAATTTGTTCAAATGTTATTACAAAATTAGAGAGAAAGCTATTAAATATAGTTGTGATTATACAACTTTTATCCCAGTATGTTCATATGTTCCTGAGTACTTTCCATGGGATGTATTAATGCTCTGCTTCTCATCTTGCTGTCTTAAGTGTCTGCTGTTGACCATTTCACTAGATGGACCTGTTATATGATTTTCCTTATGTTCATTTGACAGTTACTGACAAATGGATCTCTTTCAAGATACATTTTTAGAAGTGAAAATACAAGAAGGAGTGAGAAGATAAACTTAGTTGGGGTCTACTTAAAAAAAAAACACAACTGTGTTTTGAAGTGCTTGGGTGGGTAGTTAATATAATACTATCCAGCTTCCAAGCTAGTTATTTTTTATTATGTTTCTGTGATAATAATAGCTCATCATTTGATTTCATGGGAGTTATTGTCATTCTAAAGGGCTGAAAATGATATAAATGCAGCCGTACAGGGAATATAGCAATGTCAAAGTAGTGTCATTGAAGATGTATGTATATGCTGCCACAATGTCAATATAAAAGGAAAGAAAACATTGATCAATAGAACATAGTATCAGAAGTGATTGCATAAAATGCAAACAATGCATTATCTCTTATACAGTCTTATTAAATAAAAATACAACTTTCAGGCTCTAACAACAGTGCCTTGGATTTGAACTCATGTATGTCTGGTTGTTGAAAGCCACTGCAATTTTTATTGAGCAAGCATATGCCCCTACAATGCATTAACACATACGTTCAATATGACCTACTTTATAATTGTTGTGGGAGTTTGCCTGTGCATTTTTTGATAGTTCTCTGTTCAGATTCTCAACCACAGCTTTGCATTAGGTTATTTGCATTGAATCAATTTTGCCAAGGGTTCTCCCATTTTTATATAAAGAAGTACTTAGTTTTGTTACACAGGGAATGAAATATCTTGATATCAGTGTTAAACTAGGGAAATAGAGGTAGCACAAGTTCAGTATAATTTAGCTAAGGTCAAAAAGCAGATGGGATAATAATAGGAATACTACCTGGATTTTTCCGCTCTCCTGTTCTGACTCTGTAAGTGCAATGTCACATTCCTGCTGCTAACAAAGACATTTGAAATAAACATTCATATCAAAGAATATGAAGATGTACCTGAATGCATGGTATACATCTTTCAAAAACACTAATGAGAAAGTCATCTACTGAACTTGTATAGTAGCTGGAAATTAAACACAAAATGTTACTATTTCAAAGATATTAAGGAGGCTTATCCCTATTGAAGCAAGTCTGATGTTTGAATAGAAGATTTTTGAGGAGTTAATAATTCTGTTACACAGTGGAATGATTTGCCCAGAAAAAAAGGTGGATGATTATATTTCTGAGAAATAAAAAAATCAAATTATCAAATAGTAAAATAAATGCAAAGCATTATTCCTCTATAAGAATGCTGCATCTGTCTGGATATAACACAACTTGGAATATATCAAATTTAAAAAACGCCATAGCTTTTACTTCTTCATGCTAGAATAACAGACAACCAGCTACATGAAGTATTTTAGAGTTCTGTAACAATGTGTTCTAACAGAGAAGGAAATATAAGAAAACTAAGTTCTCAAAAAGAGAATAAATTATATCATGTTCCTGAATGCTTAAAAATTTACTTCTGTGTTCAATTTTCTTACAATAATCTAACAGTTAAGTATTTTTCTTGTTATTCCCTGAAAGAAGGAATCCTCTGTTGGTGTCACTATTTTACTTCGTATAAGTAACACCTGAAAGCAAAGGCCTTCCTAACATTTATAGAAATTCTGTGTTCTATTTCCAAATTGTGCATCCTAGTACATTTACACAGTGTAAAAGTGACTTGCAAACATCAGAATATAGGACCTTTGTAACAATCTTACACTGAAGATAAAATCTGGAGTGAATTGGACTTGTATAACAAGTATTTGCTGGTGTTGGGCTCAAAGGATTAATTGCCAATTAAAAGAAATGGCTGCTTGCAAAACAAGGAAAGAATGTCTACAAAGGTTCCTTCTCTTGCATCTCACGCCATGTCTCCTCCATGTTTCAGTATTCAAGAAGCCTTTAAGACACTTCTGTGTAAGTCTTCTTTCTTATTCCCTCAGTAACACCATGGGGTTAGGCCTAGCAAAGACTTTGAATTCCTAGAAACCTTTAGCTTTGCAGCTAAAGTGTAATTTTTGCTGTTGATATTCTTTGTGTTGCCTAATTGAATGGTATGGAATGATAAAGTTTGTATGGACATTAGCAGCAGCTACAGGGACTTAAGAAACAAAGAAAAGCTTTGATTTTTCAGAAGGAATCAAATGTATGTGCCTTGGGTGTTTGAATGTTTCTGTAAGTATGTCAGAAACCAAGAATATTAGAGAAAGAAGAATTTGCACTCTTCTTTCTTGAAATTATATGAAGCGTAATTTTACAAAGAGAGGTCAAAATCACCTTTTTAAATACTGTGTGTCCTTTTTAATGAATTCTTACTGATTACTTGGATGATTTAAAAAAAAGGTGGCAAACCAATGCTTATGTTACTGCAGATGCAGGGTCAGCACTTGGAGTGAAGAGCTCAGGCAGTATTTTTTTTTCCTGGACTAATACCTTCACAGTAGTATGCAGGCTCCTGCTGTAACAACTGGAGCTGCCATGCACTTTTTAAATTTATTCCTCGGTCACCATGCATTTTAAAAATCCAAACTAAAGATCCTAAAGGAATGACTAAGCATGACTGAATGCGGAGCCAGAGATAAATGCTTTAGTCCTTGCAGAAGGGGAGAAGAGAGTGCTTTTGGCTTCTGCAGCTTCTGAAAGTCATTCGAAAGCTCTTGGACTTGCATGTCTTTTAGATCTGCAACTCTGACTGTCGCCTCTGATCTCAGCAACCAGCTTTGTGCTTGTCTGGCAGTCGTTTTTCTCAAGCGCTACCCCAGCAGTTATGAGCAGCTGGGTGCGTAAGCAAACAGTCTACAGGTTCTACATCCCATCCTTTACTCAACATTTTGTAAGCTCCTAAAAAGGATCTTTCACTAAGAAATGCAATTTGCAGAGTTGAGTGGGGCAAAATCATCAGTCTTCCCTCTCAGGAGCTGACTTTGCAGGTGGGCATTAGCTTCAATATTGGACCTGCATTCTGAGACTTAAGTAATCTAATGCTTTCTAAATATAGGTTATAACGTCAATTAGGGCCCTGGAATCCCCTTCTTATTTATATTTTTTTTACTGTTGTGGATTTCTTCTGTTCCTATTTGACTATCATGGTATTTCTCTTCTTTTTTATTCCCTGCTTGCTTTATCCCCATTAGTCCTGTGTTTTCCAGCAGGCAGATGCTGATTTTTCTCATCCATGTGTAATCCAAATGAAATTTTCATTTTCCATATTTTATAGTCTGCTGCCATTCACCTTTTTAAACACAGGCAATAGCAGTCCAAGGGAGAAGAATTCACTAACCTCCTGGGGAAACTAAAAATCATCATAGTCTAGCAAGTCAGTCTTTAAATGTCCTTTGCCCATTCCACCCTCCCCTCTGCTACTCTTTAAGTATTTAAATCTGCCCCCTACCAGTCAGACTTCCTCACCAGATGGTGCCTTCTGACTAGCTCTGCCTTTCTTTAGAGGATGAATAAGTATGGCAAAGAGCATAAGGAACTGGTGAGACAGCTACTGGAATAGCTTATCAGTGCTAGTGTCCACTTTTTTAAAAGGACAGTGAAAAATGGGAGAGAGCTCAGGAAGGAGCCACAAAAATTATTTGAGGGCTAGAGAAAACGCCTTACTGTGGGACTCTAAAAGAGCTCAATCTGTCTATCTCATCAACAAGAAGATTGAGAGGTGACTTGATTACAGTGTACAGGTACCTTCATGGGAAAAATATACTAGGTGCTAAAGGGTTCTTTAATCTGGTGAAGAAAAGCATAAAAAGAGCCAATGGCTGGATGCCAGACAAATTCAAATGAGAAATCAGACAGATTTTTTAACAGTGCAAGCAATTAAATATTGTAACAAATTACCAGAAGGATTGGATTCTGCACCTCTTGCCTTCACATCTGTACTCAGTGTAGTTTGGAATATATGCCTTAGCCAAACGTGAATTTCAGATATATGTCAAAGAAACTAGTGAAATTTAAGAGTCTATGATTCACTGAGTGTAAACCTAGATGACCTTCTGATCTCTTGGTTTTTAATTCTATAAATTTAAGAGTGACGGCTACATTGACTGTTCATAAATCATTAAAAGAAAGCTGGTATGAGGTGTATCCTGGCAGTGTTAGACACTCATTTTGTGGCAGTAGATCTGTATAAATAACTATTTTATTAGCCTAAAGACAAAACCAAAACAGACAAACAAAAAGGAATTAAGTGATCCAGAGTATATTATTTTAGTATTAGGTAATTTTAAATTATAATAATTTTGAAGTCAGGACAATTTGAAAATATATGCCTCATTTTGTAAAGAAAAGTCGTACCATATATTTGGGGAGATTTCTAATTAGAATATTTATATTTTCCCAAAACCTTTCAATTTTTTGTTGTTGTTGGTTTTGGTGGTAGTGGTTTTGTTTTGGTTTTGTTTGGTTGGTTGGTTTGGTTTGGGTTTTTTGTTTGTTTGTTTTTTGTTTCTTGGGGTTTTTTTGGTTTTTTTGTTTTTTTCTGGTGGAAAGGATTCTGCCCTTCTTTTACCATAATTGCATTTACGGTATGCTTATTTTCACTGAGAAAACTACATGAGGTTTTTCCAAGGACACAGGGAAAGCTGCTCCATGCTATTAGCTCAGTGGTTGTTCTTACTGGTTCTCCTCTCCAAGAATCATTATCATTTATGCAGGCAGTGATAGGTTTTTAAATGATGTAATCATATATTGGTGTGAAATGGTAATGACTTTAAAGATTTTTCAAAAGGTTAATTATATTTCACAAATTGTTTTAAAAGTCGACTGTTAATATTATTGTAAGACTCCAACTTGGAAAGCAATTTTCCTGTTTAATATATATAATTCAATCTCAACATATTTCCTTCTTTTCTTCCCTATTGCTACTGTTTCCAAGTGCCATACTAGATACTTTCTTTCTTTTTTGTTTATTCGTACACCTGTGGGTATCTGTTTCCTCCAGCCATAGATATCACTTAGTCAGGCCATGCATATTTATCTTTTCTCTTGGTCTTAACTCATAAATTATTTTTTTTGTCTCTTGATACCTTTTGCTTTTCTTTCAGCTTCATTCAATTTCTCACTTTCTTTCCAAACAAATCATACCCAGTACATGAAACTGTACTAATAACTAGTGTTACAGCTTGGTGGCTGATCTGACAGGTAATGCATGTTTCAAGTAAACTCCAATGCAATTCCAGTCAAAGAAAATGCAAGGAATAGTTTCAAATCTAAGACTGGGAAAGTGACAGAGTTAAAAATATCAATCCAATGTGGGAGGCAGAGTTGTATGTAGCATGGCTTAGTGGCTGAAGCAGGAAGACAAAAAGTCTCAAGAGTGTGGCCAAGGCAGGTGAGATGGAAAGGAGAGGTAAGGAGAAGAAGAGTGTGGCAGCAATAAACCTTAGCTGGAACCTAAGTCGGGAACTCTGCTCTAGCCATCATGACATATTAGGTACAAAAACTTTATGAGTTTTTTTCCACCTGACTCTTGGGAGATGTACTCTCACACTTTATATGTTTTACTGGTATTATCTCATGTCTTTTTACTCCCTGTATAGTGGTAGCAGCAGCCATAGTCATCCTCTTTATCTGCTCAGCTGCAAATCTGCTCTCCTTGTTTTACAGTATTTGGATGACATTTATCTCTTTACATTGACCAAAAAAAAGCACCACATGTGAGTGCAGTCTTTCAGTCTAAACCTCCACCTCTGTTGGGTCACAGGCCCTCATGACTCAGCCTGGATGTTCCCTCCCTCTGTACATTTTCCCATGTCATAGACTATCCTACAGAATTTTAGAAGTATTCCAGAAGTTCATCCTAGACAGGTAGAAAGCAAGGACATAGGAAAATGGGAAGGTAGATTCCCTTTCCTTATATCCAATGCAAGATGAGTGGGGAAAGCACTGAAGTTAGAGGTTAGAGTCCTTAATTGAATATCCCTAATAAAAATAATTTTTCTGACATGGCAACTTGATCATACCAGTATGCAGGGAGTGATGGCTCATTTGGTTCTGTGGTATCAGTTTTTAGGGTTTTTTTTAAATAAATCCACTGTAATCAAAGGCCCAAATGTGTGTGTGCCTCTTCACTGGCAGTCAGTCGGATTCTTTTGCCAGAGTTCATGCCCGTTTTCCATTTATTCTGAGTAAGTGACAGAATAATACACTCAGTATATTCTGTGCATGATGTGTAACTGGAGGTGGCACTGTTCTGCTACATCCTTTCCATAGTCAGTTTTAGTCATGGAAAGTCCATTTTAATTCTCTCAGTCTTTATCTATTGCTTTTAAATAAGTGAAGTGTGTGCACCTGTTTGAAAGTTGTAATAGAGAAGATTAATATGATATGAAAAATATCTTTACTTATACAAAAAGGTTTTCCAGAACCTTAGTTTTATTAATTTATAAGTAATGTTTATAAATTACATACAAAACATACTGTGGGATAGCATCAGTTCTGTGAGCAACAAAAGCAAATCATGTAACAGTGAAGACATCCCTCTTCATCACAGATAGCTGGAAGTGTGAATATGCAGCGTGGTTGCTATAGTTATGCAAAAGATTTCAGATTTTAAAAAAGCAAGCTGTACATTGTGAAACCAGCTCCTTGTTTTAGCACCCTACCAGTAATAACCACAGCCCTGCTGCAGAGTTCATAATTTTTACTTTCCAAGATTGAGAAGCAGTTACCTCTGTGGAGCAGTGAACACTTTGCTAGTCTTGCAGGATTTGATGAATTTTGGGAGATTTTAGAAAAGCAGTGGTGTGGCTGGAGATGAGCTGAAGGAGACACTTTTCCATAGCATCCTCCTTCCTTGCATTGGTCCCAGATGCAAAAATGGCACTATATCTGTATTGATTTTTCTAACAGCCAAACCACCATATGTACCTGAATCTGTAAAACAACTGAGTATTGATCTATTACAGAAAACGATCTATTTAAAGTATCTATTCTCTACTATTCTGGGGTGCAAAGAAACATCTATTTGCTAGTGTAGCCTGGCATATCTGCACTGCAGCCACCAGTTTGCATCATCTAGGTATAAATTTAACCCACCACTCCTCCTTAAAAGTACCTAATATTGCTTAAATCTTCCACCATCCATTGTTGCATAGACGTAGACACAGACACAGACATAGACATAGACATATAGACCTACATATACATATATACATGTATGTATATCTGTGTGTGTGTGCGTGTGTGTAGACATTTTCAACACAAGAGCCACCAACAGACAGAGTGGGATTTTTTTTTCCCAACTAGCAATTTGTTTAACAGGTTTGCACCACAACTCTGAAATTATTTCACTTAAATGACACTGTTGATGTTAATTAAAAACATTCATTAGGGTTTTAATAATTCCTCAGAGGCTTTAAACACAAATCTGTTTCTGTAACAAAAATGTTTTTCTTCTTGTCTTAATCCATCTATTTTGGGGAAGCCAGTGTGTGCTGCTGGATTGTTAATAGTGCTTCTCTTCCTCCTGTGTCTACCTTGCTTTAGGAAAAAAAGCTATATGTTTGATTGGTGATGAGGAAAAATGACACTCAAATTCAAAATGTTTCTTTTACATTAAGAAATCAGAAATTGGAACTGAAATTGAGCCTTTTTGTTAGTTCAGACATACTAGACTAGAGCATGGCTTTTGTAACATTGGTTGGGTCTCTAAGCATGATATGATAAATCACCCCTTCTATTACACAAGTGCAACCTTGAAGTCTCCATTAGCATGGAATCAGTATACCTGGGACAAAGTTTTCTGGTTCACCTAATTGTGCATTTGACATTTTTGTGAGTGGCATTGTTAGACAGGAATCACAGAATAAACTGAGTTGAAAGGGAGCCACAAGGATCATCAAATCCAGCTCCCAGCCCAGCACAGCACCATCCCCAAGAGTCACATCATCTGCCTGAAAGCACTGTCCAAACACTTCTTGAACTCTGTCAGGTGTGGTGCTGTGATCACTTCCCTGGGGATTCTGTTCCAGTGTCCAACCACCCTCTGAGTAAAAAACCTTTTTCTAATATCCAGCCCAAACCCCTTGATACAACTCCAGGCTATTCCCTTGGGTCCTGTCACTGGTCACCACAGGGAAGAGATCAGTTCCTGTCCCTCCTCTTCCCCTCACAAGGAAGTTGTAACTGCAATGAGGTCTCCCCTCAAATCTCCTCTTCTCCAAGCTGAACAGACCAACTGACCTCAGCTGCTCCTTATATGGTTTCCTCTAAAGGCCTTTCACCATCTTTGTTGCCCTCCTCTGGATGCTCTCCAACAGCTTAATGACTTTCTTATATTGCAGTGATCAGAACTGCACTCAGGAATTTTTGTCTGAAGATGGCTGAATATGCCATATAGGTAAATTTCCATATTCCAAAATCAGTGGGAGATTTGCTTTTAATGTAAATACAACCAAAAATCTAATTATAAATGAAAATACACTCCATTGAGTAGGAGATCCTGAGTCCCATCATCATTCACTAAAAGGAATTAATATATTTTTAATCTCAGTAGATGTACATATTTTGAAAATGTCTTTAGCTGTCTTTTGATAGCATTTCCTAATTCTTTCTGCGTATTTCCATAAGAGAAACATAATTCAAATATTTAGACTTTTGTAAAGTGTAAAAATTGTGATGCTGTATGGCATCTTTATGTCATACAGCAGACATCCCAGATTGTCACTTATATTACTGGAGTTTTGAAATCCTTTTTTGGTCTTTCTTTGGAGCTTTTTTAGTTTATGCTGTTGAAATCTAACCCTCAGTCTAATCTCATTCCATTGTTCAGGTCAATTTTTTCCCATCTGTGTTTCTGTCACATATGCTAACTCTGTCCAGGTACAAGTCACAGTCATACACATGATATTAAATTAATGTTCTATTTTATTCTCTGGATTATTAAACATCTATTTAAATCCATATATATCATTTGCCTATACATGTCATTTGCATGATTGAATGTTTTTTGGTAGTGACATATATTCTGTATATTTTAATATGCCAGTTCCAAAACTTTTCAGAAAAGTATATTTCACAGTTTTCACTTTGCGGTCCGTGAGGAATCTTATTTTTTGAATAAGTATTGATTGCATAGGACAAATGTACAAGCCTGCCTTTTACTCAGAAAGAACGAACATGGCTGATGATGTACTAGAGCATAATGTCAATGCAGTAGGAAAAAAGTACCCCAACACCTGCAACTTAATAATTGTCCTCACTCTAAAATTAGGTAAGTGCAAATGCTGATGTGCAATGACTTCTGTAAAATCAGTATGAAAACCAAAATTTGACATTTTCATTTTAAGTATGGGAGACTTTGTATGGGTTCCTTGTTCTCACCAATTTCTGAGAAATAATTTGATACTGCCATCTGTATTGTTAAGGAATAGTCAATGTCTCCTTAAAGGGACTTCAAAGGGACAAGAAGAGACCAGCAGTAAACAAGTATTCTCAGCAAATACCATATACTACCATTTTGATTATTATACTGAAGTAGCAGTAGGCAAGGGAGATATAACCTTCTCTCAGATTAAACAGCAAATGCAGATGAACTCAGGTTGGATTCAGTCCAGTGTTTGTTAATAGTAACATCTTAAAAGCTGGGAGCATTTCTAAAGACACTTTAAGGTTGGGAGAGCAGAAGGTGTTTTTTACAGAATAATGCCAGTCAGGTTGTCATTGTGAGACACAATCCAACTGTGAGCATACCTACCCCTTCTCTTCTAAATTAACCCTCCATGCTGGTACTCATTAATGGAAATGTCAAAGGTTTGGGTTTGGGTTTTTTTCACAATTGTAAGCTCTACTATAGATTTCTGCACAGTCAGAGATTGAGGTCAATCTCTTTATCCATGCTGGATAAAGGGCAGCTCCTTATCTGTTCTGAATATTCATGACCCTGGCCATCAGTGGCCATATCTGGAGCACTTTCCAGTTAAGACTTGGAGAAGATAAAACCTGTAGAGTTATCAAAAACAGGTTTATTATGCTACATCCAGGGCTTCCCTCCATTATTTCCATTATTAATATGCCAAGTAGTTAGCTGATGTTTGTTTTGATACTTACAAATCTGCTTGCTCTGCAGACTTTAGATGCTACAAAGTTGTCACTTTCAGAACAACACTTTGAAAATGCTGTTCTTGAGAAATTTTTTGCTATTTCTTACTACGTCTTGACTGATCTTCAGTGTTTAACTTCACAGTGCAACTTTAATATGAAAAAAGAAATAGAGGAAAGTGGAAAACACTCAGCAGTACCACTGTTTAAAATCTCTGAGCAATCACCGGTAGACTTTCATTATTTCATGACTGCAAAGGAGAGCAGCTGGTTGCTGAATGAAATTCTAACATGATGATTCAAGTCTAACTCAATGTGCTTAAAATGACCTGACATTTACTCAGTGCCACCAATTACAAGACTCCTTCTTACCTGCTAGATATGCTTGTTGTCTATCAGATAAGTAATTTATTCAACTGTTTTCATTCCTATGAAGCTATATAATTGCACAAGATCGGTTTAAAAAGAGATTTTTCTGCCTATGTTATGGCATTATAGTTTTCATTTCCAAAATAAAACATTCTCTGTATCTGCTAGCACAGAAACTGGAAAAGTGGTCAAATGCAGCCTCTGAGAATACTTGCTAATATGTGATAATCAGGTTCAAAATTCGTCTCTGTTCTTTCATCATTTTGGGGGGACTAGATAGAGATACCACCTTTGCTTCAGTCTGGAAAGCATCATTCCCAAGTTACCAATTCCTACAGCTGTACATTTTTGGATGAAAAAAATTAGAAATTACTGTATAATACACTGCAATAGAAAATCATATATCATGTTCATGAAGATATAAACAGTACTGCCACAGAGACACAGTTTACCACCACAGTATAAAATAACTATTTTTGATAGTGTTACAAATACTCATGGTGCCAAAGTTTTTTACCATAATGTCTTAAAAGTATACTATATTTTGAACAAATAAACTCTTCTAAATTTTTCAGATTTAGTCCTAAAACACTTTAGCATACACATATGCTAAATTTGATGATTTAAAAAAGAGGTAGGGAATTGCCTTAATGAACAAGTTTTATAACAAATAGGAGATAATACCAAGGGAGCATAAAGGTCAGAGCAAGTTCAGTCCATTGCAAAAGGACTGAAGAAATTGTAAAATTAGTCAGAAGAAATGGAAGAACAATGATGGAGGAAACAGTATTTTGGAAGGAAATGCTTGCAAGGTGACAGAACTGAAGGAGTAGTCAGAGTAACTACGAGGCATGAGCTGGTAATAAAGAGCACAGCGGCCATGAAGAAAGCTGCACTTTCATTCTTAAGCATGCTGCATCTAAGGAAGCCATGAGGAGTCCAGCACAAGATACAACAGAAGAAAGGCTCCAGGCAGAAGAGCAAATTTAAGAGTCATTAACACTGGGAAATGAGTGGGCCCAGGACAGCTGTCAAAGATGTCCAGACAGTGACTGGGAAGAGGGAAAATGGAATCATGACAGAGCCTTGAGAGTTGCTGGCAGAGAAGGGAGAAATAAAGGATCCATCAGCGCTAACTCTCTGATGCTGTCAGCCACGTGAAGAAACAGTAAGTTCGTGTCACCAAACCTAAGGATGGGAGTTTGTTGTGCAGTAGTAAGTGACCTATGGTGTCAAAGGTAACAAAGTTATCAAGGAAGAATGAGCACAGAGAAATGACCCTACAAGAAATAAGCACTTAATGTGAAGGATGACAAGACAAATTAGATATTTCTTAGTCTACCTAAAGCAACTCCTTCAGCTACTGTGACCACCTACATTGGCAGAGTAATTAGAAGATCTTCCAAACAAAGTGATAAATGGCCTGATAGGGGCTGGGAGATCTATGCCTATATATAAAGTGCCTGTCACCATAGTTTCCAGATATCACAGCAGCCAGTCAAAGAAAGATAGTCAGTATCCAGTAGCAGAATATTTTTTCTTTTATGGTCAGATGTGTTTGGTATAAAAAGATATCCCAAATAAGGAAAATTTTATCAAGGATGACAAAGCAGAGAAGGCTTGTCTACAGTGATGTACTGTGCAGATCTTCAGGAACAGGAAGTATTCATTTTTTGAAGCTGAATTAAAAATATCTATTATAGAATTTTTTAATGGTGGCCCTCTTCCTGAAGAAATAAAAACCCAGGATGACTTGACTAGCCTATGCAGACAAGAGCTAGTGCACACTGTAACAAGCGGTGTTAGAGAATGATACTTAGGGCTTAGAAATAATGAGCTCCTAATGTGTTTTTCTAATCAAAGTGTCAGCATGAAATTCACTGTATTTGGAGACCATTCTATTACCAAGGCAGCAGTGTATCAAAAGTTCACTGTAGATATGATTTTTGTGTCTCATCTTTGAATTAGATTTGCTTTTGCTCCTCCCTTTTAATAGTTTTAAGTCAAAAACTGTACAAACAAGAGAGAGGTGCTTATCACATCTGTTCCAACTTCCTTGGACAAACAGACATTCCTGACAGTCTCACTCATCTTTCCATGCAACACTCTTTTGAGCAGAAGTTTGCTATGTAAAAGTTTTTTCCCCTCAAGATTTAGGCACATCATAAATCAAACAGACCACATGATGGGACTTGTTTCCCTATTTAGTCTGTTGAACACAGACAGGAGTGTAGTGCAGGTTCCTCAATGGCTTATTTTCTAACAGAAGCAAAATGTGCAGTTCACATATTACGGCAGGGTTTTTGGTTTGTGGATTTTACCCAGGCAATATTTTTCTGTCACAAAACCTGAGCCATATTTCCAGTACTCAATCCACATAAATGTACCATTTGTGGCCCCAGTGCTGTTTTTAGGCACTAATTTTTTCTGTCTCTCTCTTTGCGTTATGGTAGCGACATTCTTTATTCTTGAGAGATGGGGTTTTGGTGCTACATTTTGCTTTTAAAATTGAACATATGTATAATTATTGACGCGCAGGCTTATGTTTGTAGGAATATGGAAAAAAAAAAGCAGATTAGATTTGGTTTGTCTTCTTAGTTAAAGAAGATACAGATTCTCTTCTCTTATTTTTTACATGGTTTTGATTATCCAGGTTATATGAGCATTGTTAAGTTTCTTGCAATTTCTCTGGATACTTTTTCCAAGAAAATCTTCAAACAGCTATGCAGGACATTGTCCTTGATAATTTTTGTTGCTCTTATCTCACATCCACCATCATATTTATGTAGATAGACAAATGCAGGTATGGTCAAGCCTCTGACACAATACAGAGAAGTGCAATAAAGGCTGGTATTAATGAAAGAACAAAGACCTGAAGGGTTGCCTAACTTATCTAACAAAATCTGCATCACAACATAAATGGCATAGAGAAGTCAAACAATAATGTGGTTATACTCATTTGTTTCATGGCATATACATATTACTTAAATAGCAGTTTGATATTAGAGGTTGTATGGGGGCTAAATCATGCATGCTGCTTGTCTGTTGTGCTGCAGAATGTATCTGGCAATTGGTGTGTAGCCTTGTACTTAATATACACACAGTGCACTTCAGATAGGGATATAATAAATCTGTCATGTTGAGAGGAAATTGTAAAAAGTTACACTTAAAAAATCCTAAATTGTCTGCGTTCCTCAACTTGAATTCCACAACACTAAAACATCACCCAAATCAGGCTCCCAAAGCAACCCTGTCTTGGAAAAGTTGTAGCTGGGAAGAGAAAGAAACACTGTCTTGTACTCATTAGCTTACAGAACAGAGGTAGAAGGATGCTGGGCAGATTGGTTTTAATAGACAAAGGTGAAGGAAAGGGAGAGAAATGTGTAAGGTTTGCACGGCCAGGTTTTTGTAGTGGGGAGGCTATGGGGGTGGCTTCTGTGAGAAGTTGCCAGAGGCTTCCCCCATGCCAAACAGAGCCAATGCCAGCCAGCTCCAGGACAGACTGGCTGGGCAAGGTGGAGCCAATCAGAAATTATGGCAATGCCTCTGTGATAACATATTTAAGAAGAAAGAAACATTTTTGTGTAGATGTAATTGTGGCCAGAGAAGAGTGGGTTGAGAATATGGGAGAGAAACTCTGCAGACACCAAGGGCAGTGGAGAAGGAGTGGAGGAGGTGCTCCAGGCACCAGAGCTGAGATTCTTCTGCAGCCCATGGTGAAAGCTGTGTCCCTGCAGCCCAGGGATGACCATGGGGATGCAGAGATGTGGAGAAGGCCCATGCCAGAGCAGGTGGATGCCTGAGTAAGGGCTGTGAACCTATGGGAAATCCATGCTGTAGCAGGCTCCTGGCCAGGACCTGCAGACCCATGGAGAGACGAGCCCATGCTGGAAGAGGTTTCCTGGTAGGACTTGTGACCCTGTGGGGCACCCACACTGGCGCAGGCTGTGCCTGAATGATTGTACCCCACTGAAGAGTGACCCACATTGGAGCAGTTTGTGGAGAGCTGTTGCCCGTGAGATGGACTCACTTTGCAGGAGTTCACGGAGAACTGTCTCCTGTGGGAGGGACCCCATGCTGGAGCCGGGGACTCCTCTCCCCGAGCAGCATCAGGAACAAGGTGTGACCACAACCCCCATTCCCTGTCTCCTTGCCCTGCTGTGGGAAGAAAGTAGAGCTTGGGAAGGAGGAAGGGATGAGAAGAAGGTGTTTTTAGGATTTATTTTACTTCTCATTATCCTGCTCTGACTTTGTTAGTGGTAAATTCAATTAATATCCTGAAGTTAAGTCTGTTTTGCCCTTGATGGTGACTGATGAGTGATCTCTCCCTGTCCTTATGTCAACCCATGACTCCTTCATTATAATTTCTCTCTCCTGTCCAGCTGCAGAGGAGAGTGACAGAGCAGCTTTGGTGGGTGCCTGGCATCCAGCCAGGGTCAATCCACTACAGAAGCTTAATGTCCTACTATAGTTCTCCAACCCACACTGCACCAGAACTTGTGTAACTGTAGAGAAGTGGAGTGGAACAACCTCCATGACTTCAACAATATTGTATTTGGGTCTGCCAACCTTACTGCCAATTCCTTATGAACAGCAGGGAAAAACTAGTCCCCTGGATTACACAGAAAGACAAGTTATATATAGTAAGAGTTGCATTTTGGAGCATTGACTCATTTAAAACTGGAATAAGAGTGTGAACCCCTACACATTCCACATTGAAAATATGTGTTGTATTTTCATTTTAACCACTTCTTTTCATGTTGTCCAACTTATGGTACGTTTTGTGTTATCCCTGTGATAACTGTCATTAAATGCTACCCCATCCCCAGAGAAATTCTGTGAGAAAGAGCAGCAGAAGATTGCAACAAACCCCCACCTTTTGAAATGCCAGTATGGTACTGCTGTGGGGCCTTGTAGCACCAGCAGCAAGTCACTGCTCTGCTCCTCACTTTCCTTAAAGAAGAAGGAAGAAACAAAGGAAAACTCTCTTAGATGAGGATCTCAGGAGTACTACATTTCATGGAGCAACAGCCTACCTTAGGTCCAGTCCAAATTAACGTTGACTTAGAAGGGCATAGCCTAAACTGGAGTAGGTAAAAAGTTTTCAGACAAAAGCAAGGCAGAAAGTTGACATTCCATTCATGTAAGATCATGGAATCACAGAATCATCTTGGAAAAGACCTCTAAGATCACCAAGTCCAACTACTAATCGATAACTCCCAAGTCCACCACTCAGCACCACATTTGCACACCTTTTAATTCCCCCAGAGATGGTAGACTCAGCCATTTCTCTGGGCAGCCTGTCCCAATGCTTGGCAACCCTTTCATTGATGATATTTTTCCTAATATCCTATCTAAACCTCCTTCGGAAAAGTTCGAGGCCATTTCCTCTCATCCTAAATATAACATAGATTCAAATTTTCTGTTAGTGATCCCTTGCTTTATCACACTCTCATTATAAGAGACTCGTTGCATTAACTAACCAGCTTCTGACAATAGAGAGAAAAAGTTTAACCTTTTTTTTTTTTTTAATGAAAAGGATCTACAATAAGAAAAAATGACATGTAAAGTCTGTAACTTCCTAGGGGAAAAAAATCACATAGTTCTGATGCTTAGATTAAAAACAAGTTGCTTTACCTTTATACACAAAGCTTGCAATCTGCAGCTGTTCACAAAAGACAGGAAGATTTAATATATAAACAAGTAAGGTTGTTGGCTTTGTACTTTCCTATTCTTATAAAGGACGTGTACTTTACCTCTTGCAGTGTTAAATCAAGGTGTTGTCCTTGAATCAAGACTTTCTCCTTTTGGCATTCAAGGGAAGAAAAGAAGGAAAAGTAATAATATTTTGCTTTTACTTTGAGGAGACTGTTTCATGCTATTTCTTTAATGTGATTTTCTAAGATCCAGAAAGCTAAGTATCATCTTACGTTTTACAGATGGAGAAGGAACTAGATGAAAAATAAATGCTTTACATTCAGATCTTACACTGATGGTTAATCTTAAAATTGTTCTTTCTTTTTCAGTAGCTGGCACATGTCACCTCTATGCAATTCAGTTTCTCAGGATCTAGGAATCAAATGAGATATGAGCTGCAACAATATTTCAATATTTGGCCAGCCTATGCTCTAATTTTAACTTCCTGATCTTTCATACAATGGATGGCAGAGTTGATTTTACCACCTATAGCTTGAGGTTCCATGGCAACAATTATGTTAGTGTGGCTCTGACACAGACATTAGACTGCAAAACACTGAATGCCCCATCCATGAAAGTGTTCAAGGCTGTTGCCCTGAGTTTTGCAGCTCTTCAATGTTTTCATTTCTCTGTAACAGTTTCTCACTCGTTCTCTGTAAACATAGCCAAGTTATTCTAACAGTGTTCTATTGTTTGCATTCCTTTCTCCTGGGCGGAGATATTTGATGGATATTTCCTTTGACCAGTGTGATTGAGGGGCAGCAAGTTCTCTCTCCAATCCACTGTGGTTTTTAAGAGGATATATAAAATAAAGTCTGGGGAGTGCTCCCNTGCAATTGGAAAAAAAACAAACCAAACCAAACCAAACCAGCCCAACCCAACCCAACCCAACCCAACCCAACCCAACCCAACCCACTCTGATTTTATGTTTGTTTAAGTTTGGCTTTCTTGGTTCTTTCAGCATTAGGAGACCTACTGTGGACCATGTAGCATGTGATGGGAATCATGTTGCCTCTGTGTACAGGAATCCAAGTGTGCTAACAGCAGAGTCCCTGTTTATATGGACATACCCAGTTTGACAAATGTGCAGGTATGCTGATCTCTTAAGCCCATCATCATCCTGCACTTCAGAGAAGCTCCACTGCATTATTTTTGAGTACTTCAGCTTCAGCCAAAGATCCAGATCACAAACTTGGAGCCAGCATCGTATTTCCACTGTGGCTATTTACATACATGTTTGTCTGGAACAAAGCTGGACAGGAGAGGATCCTAAGAAATACTCATCTTCAGGAACAGGACAGAATCAATTAAAATAAAGGTTACTTAATTCAACATTTATTAGTAATTAATCATTACCATTGTCTTTGCAATCCTATTTTCTTACTGCTTAAACAGTGACATCCCGGTAAAGGTCTAAAAATCTACTTTCATACTTTTTTTCTAAGACTACCTGCTTTATTGGTAGTTTCAAATCCAGAGCCCTAAGTGTGTTATATGTTTTAAAAACATATAACTGCTTGTGAGGGAATGACATAATTTGCAAGAAAAGTCAAACACACCAAATATTCTCCTGGTGGCAATTAGGACCTGCCATGGTGTTCATGGTTCTAAGAGGAATATTTGCATTTCTGGAAGGCTGGAGTTTACAAACCCTGTATATCAAACAAACTCTCAGGGATTGACTTGATTTATGACACCTTTCTGTAGTTATCTGTCTTCACCTCTCATGCTACTGTTTCAAACAATACCTTTTCTCACCCACACATTGCTGTAGTCCTGTGAATATACAGAGTATAATAGCAGGCAACAGATGCACGGCACAGATGATGTCTTCCATGGAAAATGCAATGTAATGCATTTCCTTTTCCCTGTTACTAAAAAGCAAAAAGTTCTTATCAGATTTCCAAAACCCACAACAGTAACACATGAAATAACAAGAATACAAATAACATGAAAAATCATCCTGCATGACTATAGAAGGACCAAATTGTATTTTCATGTTTATGTTAGAATGATGCTATAATGCTACTTCCAAGGAGAATCAGTATTCTTATTTGTATAGATTATAGTGTAATCACTAAAAACTCCCAGCCTTGTTCCTAAAGCAAAGTCACATGAGCCTTTTCTAATTTTCTGGCAAAGAAACTACTCTAACTGCCTTGGTTTAGAGAATAAAACTGGTCAAGAAAACACATTAAACTGGATTTTCTGGAAAAAAATCATTAAGGTAAATAGTGATAATTTTGTAACTGTTGCTTTATAGGTTTTCATTTTAGTCTTTGTTCTTTTGAATTTTTAATTGCTCAGCAAAAAATTTTAAATTATGTTTATTTGCAAACAATATGTTGTATATTTTTATCTGTGTCTCATAAGTTGTCTTGTTCCGTTTTATAACATATTGCTCTTTTACATTTCTCTCCTGTGTTTCATATGAGGCAGTACTCTTTCTTCTAATTAGGACAACTGAGAAGAATATACTCTAACCTATAAAGGATATTTGCATGTTTTACAACAGGACAAATGGGCAATGCATTTTTCTTTGCAGAAATTAATATTCTTCATTGTAAACAATATAATCCATCATGTTTAGCTTATGTGGTGAAATGAATATCCTGATAGTTAGCATGAAAGCTTACTGAAAATACAGTGACCATCTGCATCTCTCTGTTGGGCTTTAAAGGCCAGCTCTCCCTTCTAAAGATTTATAATACAAAGGGCAATTCAGTAATTAGTACTGTAAATTAGTGTTGCCATGAGGTTAAGAAAAAAACTAACAGCCCCTGCAGTATTTCAATTAATGTTATTTTTAATTGCTTGTATTAGCATTTGAGAACAAGATTGATTAGCTTTTGACTGTCAAAGAAACAGAACTTGAAGCTCTTAAATACTGAAATGAAAGTTGTTAATTATACTTAAAAATCCATAGATACTGTACATGGAAATCTGGAAGGTCATCTGAGTATTAAAGAGGGTGTGTTTCTGTTCTATTTAAATAAAAATTTAAAATGTTAGCATATAGCCACATGTATTTCTCATGCTCTCTACTAATTGATCATGCAAATTAACATCTCCAAAATCACTCTAAAAACAAAACAACTTTAAGAGTGGATCTGTTTATAGAAAGTAATTTTAGAAGTTGTTTAACTTTAAAGTGATTAGTTAATTCTCAATTTGTGGTTAAAGTGGCAAGACCTGAAATTTCTCCTAAAACTGTGTTGTGAGTTTTCCTCTGCAGACCTCAATTCAGTGAATAGCAGCTGTTTGCTATGTCTCAAAGGCAAGCTCCAAGACAGGGCTTGTGCTACTTCATCCACAAGTTCAAGGTTCTGCCTAAAGCAGATTTAGAGACCTAGAACAGGACACAGAACAGCCAGCAAGCACAGCAGATGTCTTCGAGCATCAAGCTAAAAAAGATCCTGAGATGAGCTGGCCTGTGTAGCACCTTAAAGAGATGCTCATGTCCAACAGGGTAGCCAATTGACTGCTAATCTTTTCAGAATACAGATGTAGTTATTGTTTAAAAGATTAAATAATGAAGAAATAAATAATTGTTATTATTTGGTAGGTTCTGTTAGAGGAATAATCTGAGAAGGAGCACACCAAGATTCATGTCCTTCTTTAGCTTGAAAGAATTTAAATACATCACCTCTCTCACAGAGTTCTGTATTAACAACCAGACTATTAAGGAGCGTTGTGGGTGGAAAGACAAAAGTTTTTCTTCTAACCAGGCCACTGACACTGTGTTGTTTTGGTTACTGGTTGAGCTTGATGATCTTAGAGGTCTTTTCCTGTAATGATTTTATGATTCTATGCTTAGAAAACATGAGTGATTGAGTAAACCTAACTAGTTAGCCTTATTTAGTTCTGTAGCTCTCGAGTCCTGACTGTATTTGGGAAGAAGAGAAATATATTTTACAACTATACAATTTTTGGCTGTAGCCCTTAAGCACTTGCTTAAGTGCTGCATAGTTAATGGGACAGAATCACAATTGATGTACTGAGTTAGCTCTTCCTGAAGTGTATGCAGAGGTCTGCTGCCTAAGTGACATTTGGATGTGTGTGTAAGAATTTTGCTGAACTGGAACCAAATCACAAAAGAAGTGGAATATATAGTTCCACGTTTATTTTGTCAGCAGCTGGTCTGGTCTAAGAAAATGCTCTGTCTGTCCTCAGTGCCTTGTCCCCACCCTTGGTTTATCAGCTACATACTTTGCTGAACAGGATTATCTTAACCACTAATGTGGCTAAGAATACTCTTTTTTCCCCAAGGGTAATTATTTTTTGGCTGGATTATCATGGAAGGAGGATTGTAATCATCAACCTATGGATATAGCAGGCATACCATGTTAGCTTCTGCTTTGAAAGCCAGTGGAATTTGCTACTTTTGGTACATTGGTCCCCCTGCTGCATTAAGGCTCTGAAATAAGTTTGCTGACAGATCGTCTAACTGTACATTCTTGTTGGCCTTAAGCATTGGACAGGTACCAGAGAGAGCTGGTGCACACTGGGATGTACAACAAAGTACAGCTATCGATGCATGAAGAACTTCAATGGCTCTCAATATTCATGGCACTTAGGAAATTCATGTCCGTAGCTTAGGCAGCAGCCAAGTGGCATACTTGAGTTCTGGCTGTAACTTCATATCTTTCTAAGTCTCCTCTTTTATATATCTTGAATATAACATAAGGAAGACGTGGCTCCTTACCACTACAGTAGCCAAGAGCAGGGTCACAAAGACCACTGTACTAACTGACATTGTCCTGTCTACCATGCGCTCCCTCTTTCTCTTGCCATTTGATTCACAGCCCCATACAAACCTCATTATTCAACTTATATACTTAGAGAAAAAAATATTGCAGGTTGTAAGCAATTATATACTAGCTAGTCTAGAATAAGTGTAATATGAGGGAACTGCTGCCTGTCTTTGTACTGCTTTGTACTGCTTTATATCTGCTGACTAGATAATAGTACAAAGAGAAGGATGAAAAGCAAAGGGAGATTAAGATAAAAAATTAAATTTAAAAATGAGATTAGATAAATAAAAACGAAAATTGATATTTTTCACTGTTGGGAAAGCAAATGAAACCACATTTTAATTGAAAATTTTCACTATGGAAAAGGATTTTTCAACTGAAAAAGACTTCACACAAAAAAAATCGGCTACCTGTGTCAAAACAGTGTGTCAACTCATCAGAGGACCAGGATTTTTTTAGAGGCAATTAGAAGGTATATTTTAGAGCTAATTTGACTATCTAATGAGAATATCGCAAATGAAGTGATTCAAGATAGCTCAAGTACTAGTGATCAGAGTTTGTCAAGGTCAAAAGTTTCAGTTATTAATATTTATATATATATATAACTAGGCAAATAGTTTATTCACAGTTGATGTTTCAAAAAAAGCTGTAATGTAGTGACCAAAAAGGCATTATCATACCAATCTCTTCTAACATGCTGTTGAATTTCTAACTGCAGTACACATGTCAAAGGGAACACTATATTTAATTCTTGGTGAAACAGATGATAAATCAAACTAAATTGAATTAATAGTGCCTGATTACTAGTTATATACTTCACCTGGAGTATCATATTCAACAGTGATCACCATGCTTTAGGATATAATTGCTCTTCATGGCTTATAATACAGAGTCTGAAGTACAATAAACCGTAGAGAAAAACATTATAAAGAGAGTAAAACCAGTATTTTATTTTTAATATTTGAATAAAAAACTCAACGTTCAAGGAAACTATTTTGTATGGTATTTTTAGGAATCTTCAGACAATTAGTTGTGTGACTAGTGTAAATATATTCTGCTGATCTATGAAAAGCAAAAGTAGCCTTAAAATGTTTTAATTTCTTTTTCCCTACAGGCTTGTGACTTTATGGGAATGTGGTACTAAGTCTACTTGAAAAATTACCTTATTTAAAAAAATAAATGATTTGCACTATGGTGTCTTAAACTTGACTTATTTTTGTTGTAATATGATTTTTGGCTGAAAAGGAAGACATATAAATCTTTCTTTTAATTTAAAACTGCTCTAGATATACACAATCTGTTTCTTCTTAACCTGTCATATAAATCAGCTTAGGACAATCTGATGTTGAGGAACGCTACAAGTTTACAAATGGGTGTTGCCAAATGCTGGATAATTGGTACATCATACTTGAAATCTTAAAATACAGTGAGAGATACTGGGTTCCTGAAGACTGTACAGAATGCACATTACTTATTTTAAATATTTTTTACTCAAATAGTGCCTATTGAGGGATTCATAAATTATTTCCTAATTTATTATGTCAGTGAGGAGATTCATTTAACGTCTGTGTCTTATTTTATCCATTTGAATAGTGGGGAAATATCTGCCTACTTATATGTGTAATCAAAATCAATTTCTCTATGGCCTTCACTTAATACCTAAGTACCAACTTACTGTTTTACAAGTGCAAAAAAATGAGAGAGAGAAGACCTTATTTATAATGCTAAACATTTTTTTCTTCTTGCTCTTCATTAAAACTAAGGACATAAAACTACTTCCTCGGGCTAGACTTAAAGATTAATTTCTAAAGTGCTTTCTAAACTCATTGCTCTATCAGGAGAGATGATCCAGCAGCTAGGGATGTGATTGGCTTTCTGATCACTGAAATTCTGATATTTATACAGCCCTAATTTTTGCAGATATTTACTTCTTTTTGGCTAGTAAGTAAGAAGTGATGTTCTCTTTGTTAGTTGCTCCACTAAGTGCAGTGATCACCCTATGTCTACATGGGTTCTTTTAGCTTCAGAAAGAATGACAACCATCCAAAGAAGGAGAGGAAGCTCAACTCACTGTCTGCAAAACAACAGAAGGAAGGTGACAAAGAGGACACTCTTACCTCTTTTATAACAGAAACAAAGGTCCGACCTTTCCTGCAGGATAATTCTCCTGACGTTTCCTGTCCAACACTGTTTGAACACCATGGTATTCCTCTGCTGAAATAATTTTTTCAATTTCTTCCAGATTTTGCCTTGACAACGGGAAGAATGCTGTTCTAAAGAATGAACAACACACAAGTTCTACTGTACATATAGACCATATAGAGAGTCAGACATGAAAAGATCTCTGCTGAACATTACTGCTAGGAAAATTAGAAGCTAAGAGATCACTTTAGGAATCCTACCTCAAGATTTTTGTGCAGCAGGTTTTAGATAACTTTGTAAGCTAGTGTCAGACAGAATTGAAAACATGGGGGGTTTTGCCACTATACTAGAAATAAATGGGTCTGTGGTGGGAACTCTATGTTAGATTTCCAATTTTCTTGTAAATGTGTTTTTATGACATATGGTTCTTATTATTTTAATGGAATGTGAACTCGTTTGCTTGCACTATGGAAATAGTGAGATAAACAGGTCTGAGAATGACGTTTCATGCAATTTCATTTTTTACAATACAATAGGTAACCAAAACACTTCTAAATCATACAAATTTTTATTAACTATTCTCATATAATCTTTCCTAATGTCAGTCTTTACCTTATGGTCCATAAATTTCATGTAACCCTCTTGTGCTTGTCTTTACTGAAAGACAAAGGTGCTCTTGTCTGAAGACACTGAAAGCCTTCACGCACCAAGATATCACTCTCAGCAAAACATGAATCCATTTTTAAACTTTTTCACCCAAGAAGTTTGCTACAGTTTCATGCTGTGCAGGACCTGGTTAGGAGTATTTGTTTGTTCTGTATGAGTAAGTCCTTTTTCACTGTAAGCATGTTATGTACTGTGTAGGATAAGACTTGGTGAGTCCAATGAGAACCTATACCTGAGCCATTCTTCCAGAAATGGCATGAATTCTGTTAGAAAGGATACCTCATGGAGGGAAAAAGACTGTTAGATCCAATGCACACATTAAAATAACATGACCACAGGAAAAATTTCTAGATAGAAGATTTTTATGCCACAAATGCATATTAGTAGCCCTCTTTAGGCAATGAAGGACACAGGTGTCTGTTACGGAATTTTAAAGAGCTTCCTTAGTAAATTTTTGTGTTAGTGGTAAATTCTGGGTTGGATATTAATTTGATGCATTAGAAAACTATGCCAAAGCACACTTTTGTTCTTGTCATGAAAATATGGAGAATAAGGTCTACATATCACTGCTGTGGCAAGCAGACATCCAACAAGATTTATGCTATTTGAAAACCCTGTTCTTGCTGAATGCATTGCATAAGTAAGTTTGCTGTAATTTACTTGGAACTTTGCTGCTACAAATAATGATAATATCTCTGTTTTGATATGACATGAAATTTATTTAATCTGGTACCTCCTTTTGAAATATATTCATTAAAAGTGTTGAATGGTGAAAAATCTGTCAGCATAAATGCTGTTCATTTCCAATGTGACAGTATTCACAAGTCCCAAGCAATAGAACAGTTGAATAGATAATGTCACATATCATAGCATTGTTCAGATGGTGTGATCTTTATACTGATTGGACAGCAGTTGCAAATTTAGAGCTTATGCTACATTTCACTAGTATCATGACAATGAAGAATATGAGCAATGATCTGTCAAATATGTGAAAATTGTGCCATGAAAGTAAATAAAGGCACAGTTCATAATTCTCCAAAAGGAAAAGGATAACATTTGTTCTGGTATTAAGCAACAATGAAACAGAGGTTCTGCTATGTGATTTAAACATAAAATAGGGTTATAATGCAAGAGCAATTCTTCCATTACTGATACTATGAAATAGGTGAAATGTTTAGCTTTTCCTATAGTGTAAAAAAACCACTTCTTGAGCAGACAGAGACAACTGTATTGAAAACACAATTTGCAATCTCTGTACTTTCATCAGCCTTTAAAACAGGAGGCATTTTATCCCAGATTTTTTGGTTGTAAATACTACTGAAAGCTTTTTTTAATAGCATTCTTTACTAGTGAAAAATAAACTCGAACTTGGCTTATATGTGAGACACTCATTGTAGCTTGAGTCTAAAGGGCCAGAATAACAGTTAACTAGCATTCTTAAAGCATCTGAGATGTCCCCAGAAAGGAACAATTAAACAAATAATATGTCTTCGCATTATTCAGATGGTGTGAATAATGATACATCAAGGAACATAAGTAGAATTTGTTCCATATCTTTATATTTCATCCCTCCCACTAGAAGGGGAAAATGAGGGACCTGTTCAGGTGTATGAATATAGATGCTTAATGGCATTTTAAATGCCACAGGATATCCACCAGGCCCCACCTGTCACTCTAGAAAGGCACAGCTCTGTCATAGATCCTCTTTAATTTTTGCCAGCTCCATGGAGATGTCCAGGACACTCTAGATCACTACAATGGCACTGTGTTAAGGTTGGTGAATTTCCCTGGCAGTGTTCTGGGATTTATTGTGTATTTAAACAGTAAGGAAAAGAAGTAATGAAGAAAGCAAAACGATGTAGCTAGACCTTGAACCAGAGGGTCAGGGATTTGGCAGATGTCTTATGCTGTGCCCTATTACTGAAGGAACATCTGTATGTCCCAGGTGAAACAACATACGTGTTTACAACATACAAAATCCAGTACAGCCGTTGCTTCAGTGTTCAGTTTCATTTGAAAAGGTAAAGCTTGGAAGAGGAGACAGAGCTGAAGGGTTGTACACCTCTTGGGTTCTCCGGAGCAGAGGAAGAGGCATGTCCTTGCCTATCTCCAGGTTCTATTTTAAGAGCAGTTTCACAGTCCCTGTTTTCCCTCTGGAGGGCACTCTGGATCAAAACTAGAGCAAAACAAGGGATTGGAGTGAACTTCAGGAAGAAGATAAGGAGTTGCCTTAAAGTGTGCCTTCAGTTTAGGTTGTGTAACCACAGGCTTACTGCATGTTGCACCAAGCTTGGCAGTCCACTTGTATTTCTAACTCTTTGTGATGATACTGTTTGACTGGCATTGGTTATATAGAACAGCCTAGTGGCAAAGAAGAGCTTTAAAACTGTTTTGATATTGCCTTCCACAGAAACAAATATTTACAAACTATACGTAGTCTGTGAGGATAGCTTTTGCAAGAATAATGAAAGATCAGAAGTACCAGCATACTCAGGTATGTAATATAGGCTTAATTATTATTCTGGTCTAGCCTGGATCTGCATTGTTTGGGCCATATATTTTTTTATTTTCACTTGTTGAATTATTTGCTGAGCTGATTTTTTCACAGCAAGCAGACAGAAATATGCATATGCATCTTTTCCAAGCAGGACTGTGTACAAGAAATATCTCTTGTTTGGTCAGGTTTTTTGTGTGTGACTACCACCATTGACACATTATCTTTATTGAAGTTGCAGGGCAAGGGAAACATTTCATGTTTTTCTGTTGGGGTTTCTTTCTCCTGAACACTGCTACCTTTTAATTTTCATTTATTTGGACAATTCTTCTGAAAATCACTTACCAGCTAGATTTGCATTTCTTTTGGACATGATGCTAGACATTTGCCCATATTTTTTTTATTGCCATGCACTTTGGAAAGGTGGGAGTGGAGGTGCCCAAGTGGATTGACTTCCTCCAAAGGGTAGCTCAGGGAAAGTAGGTCTACAGAGCTGATCCCAGTCACTGAAAAATGCCATGTATATCTCCAGACCTTTTCAGCCTGGCAGGCCACATACCACTGTTTCAGTCTCAGAGGAAGCCATGTCCTGAAATGTTCCCCAGAACTCAGTGAACTGTTTGCAAACATGTTCTGTGAATGCTTTATCTGTGTTAAAGCACTGTGGAATAAAGTCAGGCAGTCCTGGCCTTACTTGCAATGAATATCTTGCCTCTAGATTCTTCGAGCACTAGAATCCCATAAATGCTGAAAAATTTGCATGATCAAAATGCACTTATCCACTCATTCTTTGCATACACAGAATTCACAGTCACAAAATGGTTGGAAGGGATTTCTGGAGGTCACCTCGTTCAACCCTCCCTCAAGAAGGGGTGCCTAGGGTCAGTACCGTAGGACCATGTCCAGATGGCTTGTGAGAATGGCCTTTCAGAGACTTCATGAATTCCCTGGGCAAACTGTGCCACTGCTCAGTCACCCTCACAGACACAAAGTTTTTCTTATGTTTAAATGGGATTTCATGTGTTTGAGTAGTCCATTGCCTCTTGCCCTGCACCACTGAAAACAGCATGGCTCTGTTGTCTTTGCACTCTTTTGTCAGCTATTTACGCACCTTGATAAGATCCCACACCTCAAGCCTTCTCCAGGTAGAACAGTCCAGCTCTCTAAGCCAGTCCTCATAGGAGAGGTGCTCTAGTCCCTTCATTATCTTTGTGGCACTTTACTGGATGGTCTCTAGTATGTCCATGTTGCTACTATATTGAGAAAAGAGCAATGTCCCCTGCTCTCACCTCTAAATTCAGGATTAAATGCTCCTTAACAAATTTCTGTTAATTCCAGACAATCTCTCTGCCCACAACACAGAGTTACCTACAAGAGAGAGGAACAGTGGGGATGGACTTCGGACAAACTACATTGCCTTGGGAGAAAAAAATGTGGTCTATGAACCCCATTTGCAGTAATTAACAATACCAAGTTAGTGGATAGGCAAGATCAAGCTTCATCAGAAACAGTCCTTTATTCTCCCTAAATCTATTTAACAGTATCTCAGTCACTCCAACACAAGAAATAAGGCTGGAAGAAGTTTATATATATCTATATATAATTTCAGTGCCTGTGCTTCCTTCTAGAATGACAAACTGCTGTGGAAGGAAAACAGATTAAATTATATGACATAAATTGGTGGATTACAGAGAACCAAAATAAGGAATTAGAGTCAGTTAGGTATGTGCTACAAGTCCTTCTATCGTGTGCGTTAAAAGAGAAATTTTCAGTCTCCTGACATTCTGCTACAATGGTTCAAATGGGTTAGGACTCTCTTTTCTAGAGCAGTGAAATAGGAATCCCTCACTGTGCATCAGCAGCCCTGTGTTTCTGCTGCTGCCACCCCATGTGGTCTGTCCTTAGGGCAAGCAGTGCACCCATGATGCTGAGCAGCAGCTTTGCGGGAGCAAGAAGACTCCAAACCTCAGCAAAACCATTCAGCTGTGTGTGCCCTGGAGTCACAGCCATGGAACATGTCAGGAGAGAAGCAAAACACTGCAATTCCTCTACAGGATATCAAGGGATCCTTTATCTTGCTATAGTCATTCATAGGCCCCTATCAGTTTCAGATGATGGCAGAAAATCATTGGCACTGAAGTCCCTACTGTCCAGCAATGACAAAGAAAACGTCAGCCTGTATCAATTGTCTTGTAGCAATTGTCACTGAGTACTGACAGAATGCAAAGTGCACTGCCATTCCAATTATTAAAAGGTCTCTTAGTCCAACCTGGTTTTCCCAAAGGTAATTGATATCAATTTATTTATCTAGTTTTTCCTAATTACTAGAAGAAGAAAAGAAGACCTAGTGAGATGCATTGGCATTTCATAGTGTTTTCAGGGGAAAAGTCCCCAGTAAAGTAGACAAAATATATTTCTGTAGGAGAATGTGGTAAGTCATTCTCTATTGATTTTAAAACTTCGTATGAAGAAAGTTTTGCTGTGTTTAAAATGAGATTGAAGAGTGAATGCATTGGAATTTTTTTATCTGTATTATCAAAGTCTGGGGTTGGTTTTGATTCAGTCTTTTTTTTTCCTGATGAAATGTTTCATATTGTAATGTAATAGAATTAATAAGATCTGATACACTGACTTTTAATGAAATTTCATTTTTCAAAAATAGGCACATAAAAATGTCTCCATAACAAACTTAATTAGAGAAAATAGAAGATTGTATTATTTCATCATTAATACAAAGAGATGGATAATTAGGAGGATGCGATATGCATATTGAGTGAAATCAACACTCCTGCAGGAGGCTGAAGTATGCAGGCCCCATGTGAGAAGTTATTTAAGCCATGAAACGGAACTCTGAGCCCCATCACTAGAAGGCTTTATAAGGATATAGTACTCAATACTCTTCAATAGTACTTTTCAAACTCAATGCTCTACTGCCACTCACCTTTGCTTTTCTTATTTTTTTTTTCTATTGGGTGACGTGGTGCCATTTTTCTGTAGCCTAAATATCTTTGTATTAGTCATTTAGTTTCAGTTTCTACCCAAAAACCCATCAGAATGCTACATTTTCTGTATTCCTTCATTATCTCTTACTGTTCCTTAGCCTTTTAGTAAAGCTCTGCTTTCTTGGTTTCAGTGATTTTTGTGGCATTTTTCTTCATTTTCTTCTGTATGAGTATGTCTTCATGTGCCTCAAAAAAGTTATTGTCAAGGTCTTATTTCATTATACAACTCCCACTTACATCAGTTAGTGCATTGTCAATATTTTTATTAACAAGATTTTATTAAGAAAACAGTAAATTTTTTCTACTTAGCCTGAAAGCAGATTATTTGTGAATGTAGTATAAACTGTGTTATTCAAACAACCGTGTTGATGACAAAGCCAGTGTCAGTTTTGCTGGAGAATGAAGAAAATTAATTTCCTGATGCAATCAGAGTGAAAGGTAGTTTTTCAACTGTTGAGGGTGAAATTCACTCCTGTTCACAGGGTCTGTACAAGGACCTCGTTTAAGTTTGGCTGATGCATGAGACCTTGTATGGGTAATCTACACAGACAGAAATTTATAGACCTGATTTGTTCAGTCTATTATATTAGTATAGTTCTGAATAGTCTAAAGCTCTCACTGGTGGATTTCCTCCTGTAATTCCATTCTTTTTACCCTGTCACCAATTTTATGATAGTTATTAAATTAGTCTTGTCAAGGATGGTAGCTTCCCAATGTGTACTAAAATATCACTAACTTTTTTAAAAGCCCGGCCAATATATTTTAAAATACATGTACTAAATGATGCTTATATTGACAATTAAGAGTCTCAGTTGCCAACTTTTATAAGAATCTATATAATAATGAAATAGTGTAACAGGATTTGGAAGAAAAGTAGCTAGTAAGACATTTACATTTCAAACCTACAAACAACAATGATATTTGGAGAAGTTTTACTTGCTGTTCTTCCAAATTAAGGTGTCTAAGGTGACTTCTAAAATTCCTTTACTGATGGATACAGACTGTTTTGGTTTTCTATTCTGAAAGAAGCCTGTAATGTAGTGGGACTTTTTGTGTGTGTTTTGGATGTGTTGTTTCTCTTTTTTTAAACCATAGTTTTCATTCCAGGCAGCTGCAATAAAGCAGCATGCTGTACCCATTTCTTACAAAACCTGGGGTGAGAAGTATTGCTCAAGAAGACACGAGAAGCCAAAACTAACTTCAAATGCCAGTGAAACCTATTCTGGCTACGTATTCTCAGAGTTGGAATTTATAAATGAGCCTCTCAGCTCCATTCTACCACCCATTTTTTCTGTAGATATGTCTGTGCCCCTACTTACCAAGTCACCTATAGCAATGCAGCCTCACCAGCTGACTGCAGCCCTCTGCAGACTGTTTCAAAAGCACATCAGTGGTTTAAAATCAAATTAATACTTCCACATTTAAAATTCTGACACTGTGAAAAGGACATTTTTTTCAATTTAGGATTAGTGTTGTGAGTTTTTCCTTACCCCTTCTAACAAATAATTCATTTTGCTCCTCATCAGATAGCTCATGGCAGTGCGTCTCACGTCTGAGTTCAGAAAAAAGCTGATCACACCTGATGAGCAATCTCAGTGATTGAAGGTTTGTATAGAAATTTCTGCCAGGAAGGTGTCCATCCCTTACTTTGTGGGTTTATTTCATGCCAGCCTGGTCTTGCCGTATTTTGGCAGTGGTCTCAGGGTCTCCTAGTTGCATTCCTGCTTCAGAACTGCGCACAGTTGAGTGTGCTGCTGTGCACACTCACCTCCACTTCCTTCATGCAGTAATGCACTACCAATCCTGCTTCTCACCAGGGAAGTGAGAAGTGGTTTCAGCCAAGACAGGGTTAATTTTTTGCATTAGCTGGGAGAGGGAGTGGCTGAGAGGGCATGGCCAGAACCCAGGTGTTATTCTGTACCACCTCACATCATTGCCAGTGACTGGGTGGAAGGAAGGGGCTCTCACTTCTGAAGAGAAGGGCTTTCTTTCTGGTCCTGAGAAAACGTGGCAGGGAAGAGCCAATCAGTATTGTTGCAGGCTTTCTGTGTAAATTGTTTCTTCGTCTTATACCTCTTGTTATTGATATTGTTGCTGTCACTGTTCATTTTCTTATCTCATTGCTGTTTCCAGTAAATAGTTCTTATCTTGTTGCTGTTTCCAGTAATAGTTCTTATCTCCANAAACAGTAAATTTTTTCTACTTAGCCTGAAAGCAGATTATTTGTGAATGTAGTATAAACTGTGTTATTCAAACAACCGTGTTGATGACAAAGCCAGTGTCAGTTTTGCTGGAGAATGAAGAAAATTAATTTCCTGATGCAATCAGAGTGAAAGGTAGTTTTTCAACTGTTGAGGGTGAAATTCACTCCTGTTCACAGGGTCTGTACAAGGACCTCGTTTAAGTTTGGCTGATGCATGAGACCTTGTATGGGTAATCTACACAGACAGAAATTTATAGACCTGATTTGTTCAGTCTATTATATTAGTATAGTTCTGAATAGTCTAAAGCTCTCACTGGTGGATTTCCTCCTGTAATTCCATTCTTTTTACCCTGTCACCAATTTTATGATAGTTATTAAATTAGTCTTGTCAAGGATGGTAGCTTCCCAATGTGTACTAAAATATCACTAACTTTTTTAAAAGCCCGGCCAATATATTTTAAAATACATGTACTAAATGATGCTTATATTGACAATTAAGAGTCTCAGTTGCCAACTTTTATAAGAATCTATATAATAATGAAATAGTGTAACAGGATTTGGAAGAAAAGTAGCTAGTAAGACATTTACATTTCAAACCTACAAACAACAATGATATTTGGAGAAGTTTTACTTGCTGTTCTTCCAAATTAAGGTGTCTAAGGTGACTTCTAAAATTCCTTTACTGATGGATACAGACTGTTTTGGTTTTCTATTCTGAAAGAAGCCTGTAATGTAGTGGGACTTTTTGTGTGTGTTTTGGATGTGTTGTTTCTCTTTTTTTAAACCATAGTTTTCATTCCAGGCAGCTGCAATAAAGCAGCATGCTGTACCCATTTCTTACAAAACCTGGGGTGAGAAGTATTGCTCAAGAAGACACGAGAAGCCAAAACTAACTTCAAATGCCAGTGAAACCTATTCTGGCTACGTATTCTCAGAGTTGGAATTTATAAATGAGCCTCTCAGCTCCATTCTACCACCCATTTTTTCTGTAGATATGTCTGTGCCCCTACTTACCAAGTCACCTATAGCAATGCAGCCTCACCAGCTGACTGCAGCCCTCTGCAGACTGTTTCAAAAGCACATCAGTGGTTTAAAATCAAATTAATACTTCCACATTTAAAATTCTGACACTGTGAAAAGGACATTTTTTTCAATTTAGGATTAGTGTTGTGAGTTTTTCCTTACCCCTTCTAACAAATAATTCATTTTGCTCCTCATCAGATAGCTCATGGCAGTGCGTCTCACGTCTGAGTTCAGAAAAAAGCTGATCACACCTGATGAGCAATCTCAGTGATTGAAGGTTTGTATAGAAATTTCTGCCAGGAAGGTGTCCATCCCTTACTTTGTGGGTTTATTTCATGCCAGCCTGGTCTTGCCGTATTTTGGCAGTGGTCTCAGGGTCTCCTAGTTGCATTCCTGCTTCAGAACTGCGCACAGTTGAGTGTGCTGCTGTGCACACTCACCTCCACTTCCTTCATGCAGTAATGCACTACCAATCCTGCTTCTCACCAGGGAAGTGAGAAGTGGTTTCAGCCAAGACAGGGTTAATTTTTTGCATTAGCTGGGAGAGGGAGTGGCTGAGAGGGCATGGCCAGAACCCAGGTGTTATTCTGTACCACCTCACATCATTGCCAGTGACTGGGTGGAAGGAAGGGGCTCTCACTTCTGAAGAGAAGGGCTTTCTTTCTGGTCCTGAGAAAACGTGGCAGGGAAGAGCCAATCAGTATTGTTGCAGGCTTTCTGTGTAAATTGTTTCTTCGTCTTATACCTCTTGTTATTGATATTGTTGCTGTCACTGTTCATTTTCTTATCTCATTGCTGTTTCCAGTAAATAGTTCTTATCTTGTTGCTGTTTCCAGTAATAGTTCTTATCTCCACCCATACTCTTTGCCTTTTTTTATTTCAATTGGAGGGGTAAAGGAAGGGAGCAGCAGCAAGATTTTAGCAGGAGTACTAAATTGGAAAATACCATTCCCAAACTGTGACAGAAAGTATGTCCCTCACCCAGGGACATACTAATTCCTAATTCCTGCAATAGGATCTGAGGAATCACAGGTGGAAGCATGCTTTGAGCTCTCTGACTTCCTGCTTGGTGTATCTGTGGCCTCTATCCCAAAATGACATCCCCTCTTGCAGATCCCCCTCTTTTTGTGAGTGCTGTGCAGGGTAAGGCAGACCTCTTGCTCCAGACTCTAAATGCCTCTGCAGAGGTCAGGTATTTGGAAAGCAGACATCACAGCAGGCATGCAGCCCTCCCAATTGTATGTACTTTAATTATCATTAAACTCTTCAGTCAGAGTTATGGCCAGCCTCGTCTTGGAGGCACAGCAGATGGAGGTGGCTCCCAGGCTGCATTGTCTAACCCACTCCAGCCACTCCCTCTGTCAGATCCAGAGCCAGAGTGGGTGAGGGACCTGAAATGCAGGCACCTGCCTCTTAATTTCAAAGTATGTCAGTAAGTTCTTAAATATGGTCCTGGGTTCCTCCACTGATATTCTTCTTGGTTTCGACATCAACATTAATAGTATCCTGAAGAGTGTATCCATGCCAAGACAGAAGTAAAAGACAGAAAGTCTAAATTGTGCTTTGAAGGTGTTCTCATATCTCTCCTCTAACCTTAGAGAGCATCTATCTGAATAGCTTTGATTAGGTGTCTGATTTTAGATGATGAGGTTTAGATAAGTCATCTGCTAAGGCAACATTTTCTCTCTCCATGAGAAGTGTGTAGCAGTTTTCTCCACAGGTTCTGGAGTGGGTCTCATATGATTTCCCACTCTTAACTTGGTCTATTTGCCCATCTTTTTGAGGACCCATTTGTACTCCCCTTGCATCCAAAGTGAAATAAGCGGGCCCCAATAGCCATCAATAAAATAGGTGTTTTATACTGATTTTAAAACTCTTGGGGAAAGATCAGGGGCAATGGCAGGTACCACTCCAGGCTGAGATGCTTCAGCTCTCTTTTTAGCATTTAGAAGCATCAGTCTACTCCACCTGGCTACAATGCATAATTCAATTATCATTATACCTGAAATACTTGTCTGCTGTTATTCAAACTATTCCCTGTTTACTCCTGTGATCCCCTTACAGATGCATTTCCTATTGCCATCAGTCTGTATCTTTTTATGTCATTTCACTTCTCTGCTAGAAGCCATATAGTTCTTATCAGCTCCCGTAGTACATCATCCAATCCTCCTTTACTTTATATTGTATGTTGCTATCAATATTCCATTCTTATGTATTTTAATCTCAGATGACAATATTGTATCATCTTTATTTTGCTCTGATAAAAGAAATGTAATATTTTGGTATGAAAACTACTCTGTAATCCACATGAATATACAAGAGATTTGTTTTCTGTATTGAAAAGAGGCCTTTTTTACAGTATCTTTAAATCAGAAAATATATTACATTTTTTAAACATATTTTTCCTTTAAAGGATTAATTTAGTGCTCATAAAAGTTGCCACATAGACAGTTCTGAGAAAAGAAGACTATTTAATTGGCCATGGAAGAGAAAAGTAGCAGCAGTGTAAGATTCCTAGACTGCTTACACATTCACCTGAAAAAATTTATGATCCTGCTCCCTTTTCAGTCAATAGTAAAATTCCCTCAAACCTGGTACTTCATTTGGCGTCTAATTCTGCCCATGAAAATAATCCGTATGACAATGGTAGATGTGCTGTGTTCTTAAAATTCTTCTCCAAGTGGAGATACTGTGAATTTGCTCTGAGAATTGATCACTTTTCATATGGCCACCTCTAAGGTTGTAATCAGTCTACACCAGGTTCACACCCGTGACATAGAGAGGGACTATAGCTCTTCACTGCTCTCTCAAGTCCACCTGATGTCATTAAGATTGTGATGGTATTAACTGTGTGTGATAAATCTCCTTCAAAGTCACATTTTAGGTCTAAAAGTAGTGAGACACTTTATCAATAAATAGATGGCATGGTGTCTACCTCTGTGGTTTGTAAGTGTTATGCCCAGAAGAAATCTTATTTTATAAACAGATGGATCCTTTTTACTTGATTCACTAATGCTTTACAATTAACTAATTAACAGGTTTATTGTGAAAATTAGCAATAAAAAGTGTTAAGGCGTTTTGACCAAAGTAGTCTTTGGCAATTACATAGATACAAAACAATCTGTGTGATAGTTTGAGGCTAAACATTCCTCAGATCAGAATTTAACCTGCTGTTTTCAAACAAAAATTGACAAATAGGAAACCAAACCCTGCAGATTTTCTCAACCATTTCATATTTGAGAGCCTCAGCCTTAATTAGTGTTAATTACAGGTAACACAACAAAAGTTTGAAGGCTGATTATGCATTTTCAAGACAAAAAAAAAAAAAGCTGTTTAATATCCTACACTTTGATGGACTAGCTTCTTTCAGTCTTCTCTAATAATATAGTTCTGGGTCAGGAATCTTTGAGCATTTCGTGCTATAAATAATATTTGGTTTTAAAGGGCACCATATCATCTAGAAAAATATATCACAAAGGACATTTAAGATCTAATTATGTAATATTACTGCAGGTCAGGAAGAGAAGGGGGAATTCTTGTAAAAATAAACTACTGACTTCTGAGTAACCAGCTGCACAATTCCTATGTAAAAATCTGTCCCTTTCAACTTGACACTACAAAAACATAAATGAACAAATCCCATATAATCAATGTTTAAATAAAACTTATTCATTTTATAGATTTGTCTCTAGAATTTCTTAATAGATGGTGACCAGTGATTCACTCACTCCTGACCATGAAAGTTTCAAAAGAAAATATACACAAAGGTAAGTCATAGTTAACTCAGGAAAAGAGTTCTCAAGTATGTCTAGTTGGGGTGTGTGTCCATCCATATATGCACTGATTCAGTATCACAGTGTCTCGGTTTTGAAAGACAGGTGTCTGCTAAGAGAGATTGAACCCTCCCTTAGGACAGAGAATGTGATTTTCCCCTCCCTCCGAATTATTTAATTTTGAAATCAAGGGCTCTCAGGCAAAGATACGGGAAAAGGAATTACAGTTCTTTACTAGTATTTATAAACAAGTAATAACAATAATAACAACCATAAATAGAACCAGAAACTAATAGCAGATAACTTTCCCGAGCGGTGTAATCACTGTCGAAAAAAAAAACAGCAGGGGGCGCTGTTGAGCTCCCGGCCAGGCAGGGCAGGTGCGATGACTCCCGAGCAGCTGCAGGTGGCGCTGTGGCGCAGGGTCAGGTCAGCCTCAGGCAGCTGGTAATGGCGGACAGGCTGGAGAGCAGCCAGGCAGCTCAGAGCGGCAAAAACAGGGTGGCAGGGGCAGGAGCCAGCCTTCTCCCTCTCTTTCCCAGCTAGCTGCTAGGTGGCAAGGACTTCTACAGTTACAGCAGACACCGCGGTCCCGAGCGGCAGAGGTGGGGGAAGGGGGGGGCAGAGGGCAGAGGCAGCCGGACTCCCCAGACCCTCCCGGTAACTGCTGCGAGAAAAACGCAGCCCGGGGAAACGTGCTCTTCCCAGTGGCAAAAAGGGTTGAATCAAAACTCACCCAGCCAGGAGAAGATAAAACCAGGCACAGTTGGATCTCCTCCAGTCACAGCCAAAAGCAAAGAGCAGCCTCTCTTTCCCCGAGTCCAACGAGAGAGTGAGTGCCCCTTCCAATGGCCGGCTCGGCTCTTCCCTTACCTGCCCCCACCCAAGCACACCCTTTGTCTCCCACAAAAGAGTTGATAGCCCCAAATCACCCACCCATTTGTTGCTCAGTAACAGTGATGGAAAAAAATTCCAAGGCATCCCCGAACCGCTGACACACAGAATCACAGAATGTGTAAGGTTGGTAGGGACTTTAGTGTTTGGTTATCTGGCTCAACCTACCAGCTCAAGCAGGGTCATCCTAGAACACATGGCACAGGATTGTGTCCTGGAAGAGACTCCACAGCCACTCTGGGCAACCTGTTCCAGCACTCTGTCATTCAAACAGTAGAGAAGTTCTTCCTCGTATTCAGGTGTAACATCCTGTACATCAGTTTCTGCCCATTGCCTCTTGTCCTATTGCTTGGCACCAATGAGCAGAGCCTGGCCCCATCCTCCTGCCACCCTCCCTTCAGACACTGATAGACATTGATGAGGTCCCCTCTCAGTTGTCTCTTCTTGAGGCTGAACAGGCCCAGCTCCCTCAGCCTTTCCTGACAACAGAGATGCTCCAGTCCCTTCATCATCCTTGTAGCTCTTCCCTGGACCTGCTCCAGGACCTCCATGTGTCCCTTGTACTGAAAAGCCCAGAACTGGACACAGCACTCCACATGCACCTCACCAGGGCTAAGTAAAGGGGAAGGATCACCTCCCTTGACCTGCTGGCAGTGCTCTTCCCAATGCACTCCAGGATACCCTTGGCCTTATTGGCCACAGCTCTCATGGACAGTTTGTTGTCCAGCAGGACCCCCAGGCCCTTCTCCACAGAGCTGCTCTCCAGCAGGTTGGCCCCCAGGCCATGCTGGTCCCTTGGTTTTTTCCTCCCCAGGTGCAGGATCCTTCATTTACCTTTGTCGAATTTCAAAGGGTTCATTTCTGCCCATCTCTCCAACCTGCCCAGGTCCTTCTGAAAGGCTTCACAGCTTCTCCCAGCTTTGTGTCATCAGTGAACTCACTGAGGAGGCATCTGGACTGTCATCCAAGCCATTGATGAATAAGTTAAACAATGATTTATTATCCTATCCTTTGCGACCCATTACATTTTCTTACTGACGTTGTATCTTGCACACTGTTTATATTTTTCTATTTGGACGAGATCTGTCTTCTGAAGGTAACAAGATGACTTGGTATTCAATTTTTAGTACAATGAACAAAAGGATGTAACTCTGTTACCAAGAAAGGAAGTTCTAAATTTCTCTTTTCTAAAGACTACAAGAGTATAAGTTATTATTTCCCCCCAATATCTAACTAAAATTTAATTCGTCTGTTTAAATTTCTGGTAAGGAAAATTGCCCTTTAAGCTACCAGAAGAATAAAATAGCAATTTTCTTTTTGATAATGGTATAAAGCCAGTGTAAGATGGATTTGATAAGACATGACTTGTTATTTATTTGAATATGATATCCATACTTGAAAGTCCATTTGGACTGGGAAGTTTGTTATACTTAGCTATTGTCTTAAAAGAAAGTTAAGGTCATTTTTTTCCAATTACTGCATTTTATTTCATTTTTATGCTAATTTTTATTAATTTCAAAGGGACTGTTCCTTTTCTGACTCATAGTTATGTGAATGAAATATAGATGTACATTCAGTTTGGTTTTAAAGATAGCCCTTAGTTTTATATTTAACAGAGTCAATATATTTGTTTATCTTACTGAGTATAGTAGCTGGCACTTTTTAAGTACATTTTATTATGGATTCAATTAATGAACTGAAGCATATTTGCAGTAATTTATTCACAACAGGCCTCTGCGTCTATCTGAGGACACTGCAAGAGATGTTATAAACATTGGGAAAGTTTGGAATTGCTTTAGATTGTGGAAGTTTGCTTCTTTAAAGTTCCTAGCATATACACTGGTAAGAATATTTCATAAGGAGCATGTGTACTAAAAGGCAAAATATCAATTTATATCAATTTTCATTTAACTGATGGATGTTATCATTCCCTTAGAAAGGCGTGTTGCAATAATAGAAACACTGAAAGATTTAAATATAGCAGAGTTAGTGGACAGTGCTATAATATACAATTTATCCTATTTGATACTTGTTAACAAGTGCAGTGATCCATGAAGAAGATTCTTCTTTGAGTTTTTGTGTCTGAGTTTAAATTAATGGTTTGGGAGTAGAATCTATTAGTGTGTGTCACATAGCTAACAATTCTTTAAATTCAACATAAACCATTCACAGACTGGGGTTCTCAAGGTGCCTAGCTATGGTTGTGATAGGAAACAATGATTTCTTTCTCATTTTCATTACAATATGTCATCAGAAACACAAGTTTGTAAGATGCTTCTGCTGTTTACCATATGTTTGATATTCATTTCCCCAGGTGCAAGGGGAGGTGGGCAGTAAGAGAAAGGGTAACTTAACAATATTACTACCCTTTTCAAATATGCAGTAAGAACATACATTAGTTTTCAAACTATCTGACATTTAAGAATTAGCAAAGGAGAAACGTCAGCAAACAGCATCTGAATCTTTAGGGACAGTTGATGAAGTCATACACTGGCGTCTCCTGTGGGGCCGTATAGTGATTTCCAAGAATAGCAGAGATTATGTGAGTGAAACAGGAATCATAGAATGATGATCTGGAGATCAGCAAAAAGTGACGTATTGACCTTGAAGAGGTTTAAGAGTACGTTCTGAACAGCTGTCTGGGACAAAATTAAAGGCATTTTAACATGATAAGCCCTGAAGAATGCAAACCATCATTTGTGCACAAGAAAGAGCGAAAGATATTGCTTTTATATCTGTGGAGCTTATGGTCAGAAATTATGTGAAACATTAGAAATGTGACAGTTTTATAATAATTTTATACTCGTAATAATTTTCATTTGCAACTTTTTACCAGTGAATCTCTGGAATGGCATTAAGTATTTCTCACTTCAGCTTACCCTGTAATATTGGAGTGTCTCTGTGGGCTTTCTTTTTTCACCTATCTGTGTGCTTGCAAGTTGCAAGCAAACAGGAATCAAGACAATGTCTATTTTTCAAGCTAAGAAAAGAATAAGGAACAAGATTTCCCAAAGACATTCTGTTAAGTTTGTGTGTGAAGAATACAGTCCCAGATCTCCTGAAGTCTCTAAAATTGCAAGTGTGGTATTTCAAGCAAAAAAATAAGTCTTGTTGACTTCTGCAAATTAATTATTGCCAGAAAATGAGAAGATGAGAAGAAAATATGTAGATGATGAAAATCAGTACCTTATTTTACTCTTCTTCTTCAAATTCTGAAGCAGTTTAATCAATATCCCCTGGACCACATACAGGGCACATCGTAATTTAGCTTTTCTGTAAAACACAGGATGGACTATATAATTCACCCTGTGGGTTCATCACAATGAAATTGAAAACCAGTGATACATTACACGTGAATTTATCTTCTCTTGAGAAGTATGTGTAGGTCCAGACCAAAGGGAACTCCATGTACTTGAAACAGAGGTAAGTGCTTTTGTTAGTACTGGGGAAGTGCCATAGTTTGGCTGCCTGCTTATGACTGACAGCTTTGACTCCCTGAATGCCTTCTTTCCTTTTGTTAGGGAATTATTTCTCACAAGCTATAGTAGTATCTAGTTCCTGTACTTAAATTTCACTAGTCAGTCTGATATATGACTGTAGGGCTAAACAGCAGGCAAAACACCATGCACTATGCAATTAAAGTATTAGCATTGTCTTCTTAGATAGTTACTTCTACATTAATTTGACAGAAAATTCATCCTCTACATACTCACACCAACTCTTCATTTCATAATTTTTCTGATTATATGTCTTAATAATCATCATAGCACATTTAGTCTAGATCTGTCTGTTGGGAGAGACTACATTTATAAATGTCACATACCTCTCCTTTTGTTATATATGGCAAAGATGTGTCCAAAAATCTGTACGCAGCACAATAAATACATTATTTTCACCATTCCTGCTCTCCCATCTGATGAATGGGCTTTATTTTAACTTTTAGGGACATCAAGTTTTGGGCTAAGAACAAATACGGTAAAGTTAATATAAAAAATTTCTTAAAGAGAGGTATAAACAGCTGAACTTTTGTGCTTCAGCTGAACCATGGTTCATCTCAAAGCAACACATGATACCCTAAAAGAACTTATTCTGGGTTGGATAATGGAAGTGATGGTAGCCATATGTAAGATGAATTCATATGATTGTGTTCAGAAATTTGCCAAGGGCTCTGACACAGAGGCGCCCAGTTCTGCTTGGAGCAGGAAAGCCTTGCTTTTCAGTCTCTCAGAAGGTGCTGCCTCACCCTGATGTGATACAATCAGTGCAGTTTATGCCACCAGACTTCAAAGGCAATGGGACAGAACCCCATCTGAGGCACAAAGTGGGCTCCCTGAGCCTGGGTCTGTGGCCACAGGAGCCATGTAAACAGCTTGCAGCAAACAGACAGCTTCTCAATCCTCCACTGCCTCAAACAGGAAATTCAACCCTTTTATGATATTGATTTTTTTGTATCAAAATCATATTGGAGATTTATGTAACTGTTGTTGTTGAATATTTGTAAAAATACTCACAACGGCATCACATCATTCAAATGTTTACAGCATGCAGGCTGTACTGAGATGAAAGCTACTGCCTTCATTCATGTTCACTAGGAATCTCCAAATTGAGTCACTTCCCCAAAAGGTATAATGGATTCCAAATGATGCTAAATTAATCTGAAAGATACTATAGAGTCTTGCATATAGATAATTGGCGACAAGCATAATATAACAACTGTACTAGTCCTCTGAGACGAGAAAGATTACTTCCCTCCATCAGTTTTTTATTGTTCTCTGCTGATAAGGACCTTTACTACTGTTAGGGTACTTTTCTTCTGTTTAACCAAGAGTGAAGAAAGCCACTTTTATCATTGAACAATATTTAGTTCTATATAAAAATCTTTCATTTTTTGGCATGTTTGTAATGCTTTGAGCTTAACGTTTCAGTGAAAGAGTAGCTGTTCTCAGTGCATCTGTTTGTGGCACTCAACAGAAACTTTTTGATTTCCTTTAGTTTATTAATCTTTATATCTATGCTCTGCTTTATTCTGAATGCATAGCAACATTCATAACTTTTATTTGTCTGCATTAGCCTCAACACTTATAGACATTGCTGATTAAAGATGTACAGCATTTATTTTATGCCATGAAAAACGCACTAAGTTTCCTGCCTTATAAACTGCAATGCTAGAAAACATTTAACCACATTTAGGACAACAGTAAGAGTTTTGCTGCTTCACATAGGTTTATCATAGCACCAGAGAAACAGGGCTAAAGTGCAGTATTTCTTTTCTGCACAAATGTTTTTCAGAATTTAAACCCCATTCAAAATGAGGACTTTACAATGAAAAAATTTCAACCAATTGTGCTGTTTTATGATATCAGTCCACTCACCTCCTGCAAAAAAAAAAAAAAGCTAACAGTTTCAGACTGCCTACTGTCACTATTAAACAAAATTAAATAAATATTAATTCAAACACTGTGCAAGTAAAGAACAGTAGATTTTGTGCCTGTATAGTGCTGCTTGCATAAGCACAATGCTAACTACCTCGCAGGCATTGATTAGCATGGTATCTGTGTAAGACACTACAGACACAGACAGATTAATGAGCTCCTCTACATTTAACTGCCTTTGCCATTAATTCTGAGATTCAGAGGAAAGGAGAGGTATTCTCTGATACAAATCTACTTACTCTGTCTAATCTCACAAAACTTTAGCCTTTTATACTAAGATCATTATATACCAAAGGCAAGCAAACTACAGTGGCCTTGCTTTACTGAATTTTAGTCTGCATTCCATATATTTTTGCGGTTCTACATCTCTTATTGAGGCTTTTAATAAAATGGAGTCTGAAGATTGCCAAGTCCTGGCTACCTCAGTGAAAAGAGGACAGACAGTATTATAGTTACAATAATTTTCCTCTCTTTTACCAATTTTGAAGGTCTTGTGGATTTGTGGTTTTCTGGTTTAGTTTTGTTGAGCTAAGAAATCAGTGCTAAAACTCAAATATATTCTTTGTATAGTCTGTTTTATTTAGCCCCATACACATCTCATCTGTTTTCCAAGAATGGAATGGAGAGAAACTATAAGCAATTTCCTTGATCCTTGAAGCTTCACATCACTTTGTACCAAATAAGCTCAGTCCATTTTCTTCCAACCTTTCCTTCTCACAACCTTTTTTCCTTAGGTTTTTACTTGCCGTATGCTCAGCTTAGATTCCAGATCACTTCCTTTGCTTCCAGGACAAAACCTTGCAGCTTTGTTTGAACTACTTGATGTCCATTTCTTTCAGTTGCTAGTCAAATGAATTTATTTATAAAGTTGATTGCTTACTCTGTGGGTAAGACGACAGTCATTGATGAAGTCATTAAAAATACCAAAGATTAACTAGGTGGGAAAAAGGTGTTTTGATTTATTGTTAGTGACAAAGTAGCATCCTTTTTTTTTGTATCCTCTGAAGCTTTAAAAAAAAAAGAAATCACATACAATCTTTCAGTCATATTCAGTAGATGATCCCATCTGATGTGGCATCCCCAGGTCCTTCAGACATAAACACTATCTGAATACTTGAAATTATTAGCCACTCTTTTAAATGCTGCTGTAGTAAAATACAAACATGGTAACAGGCAACATACACTTTTGAACACTAAAGAAAGAGCTCCTAAATCATTTGGACATTGAAAATTAAAGCACAATTTAGAAAATATGGAAAACCAAGTACAGGAAATCTTTCTGGTTTTCTATGTCAAAATGCTTTGGGAGATGCAGATAATGATATTCAATAAATGCCTGCCTAATTCTCATTGGCAGGGAACACTATCAGTTTTTTGGAAAGAAGATGTCTCATTGATATTGACTGCCTTTCTGGTCTGATTTCGTGGCTGATTGTTCTGTACAGATGAAATGAAGGAACGGTTCAGTTCTTATGCTCCTTGTAACACTTTACACAGAGTTAGACTCTTCACAAACCTGTCTAGGAAAACTGTGCACTCTAATAAAAAGGTATTAGGTTTACATGGCCTGGTTTTTTGTAAGGGGGGGCCACAGAGGTGGTTTCTGTGAGAAGCTGTTAGAAGCTCCCACCATGTCTGGCAGAGCCAATCCCTGGGGGCTCCAAAGATGGATGTGCCACTGGCCAAGGCTGGGCCAATTAGCAGTAATGGTAATGCCTCTGTGATAACATTTTTAAGAAGAAATTAAAACAAAAGTTTTGCACAGTTTTAATTGCAGTCAGAGAGGAGTGAAGTGAGAACACGTAAGAACAACAACTCTTCAGACATCAAGGTCAGTCAAGAAGGAGGGGCAGAAAGTGCTCCAGGCACCGGAGGCAAGATGCCCCTGCAGCCCATGGAGGGCCACGGGGATGCAGAGGTCCACCTGCAGACCATGGAGGAGACCCACACTGGAGTGGGTGGATGCCCAGAGGAGGCTGTGATCCTTTGAGAGACCTGTGGAGAGAGGAGCCCTGCTTCCATCCTGGAGCAGCCTGTCCTTGAAGGACTGCATTCCGTGGAAAAGTGCCCCATGCTGCACCAGTTTTGGGAGGACTGTTGCCTGTGGGATGGACTCACATTACAGCAGTTTTCAGGGAGTTGTTGCTGTGAGATGGAGCCACATCAGAGAAGTTAATGGAGAACTGTCTCCTGTGGGAGGGACCCCACGGTGTAGCAGGGGAACAGCTCTCCTCTCCCTGAGCAGTGGGAGAAGCCACGGGTGATGAACTGACCATAACCCCCATTTCCTGCCTCCACGTGCTGCTGGGGTGGGTGGTAGAGCTGGGAAGGAGGGAAAGGCGGGGCAAAGGTGTTTTTAGGGGCTTATTTCACTTCTCATTATCCTGCTCTGATTTTGTTAGTAATAAATTTATTTCATCTTTCTAAGTAGAGCCTGTTTTGCCTGTGATAATATTTGATAAGTGATCTCTGCCAGTCCTTATCTCAACCCATGAACCCTTTGTTAAGTTTTCTCTCCTCTGTCCATTTGCAGAGGGGAGTGAATGAGCAGCTTTGGTGGGTGCCTGGCATCTGGCCCGGGTCAACCTATGACAAAAGGGTTTGACTCTCACTTTGTTAATCAGGTACCTGTTCACTGGTATATAGGAATAATAACTTCTCCATGCTTGAATTAACATTCACTACTAATTTAGAAAAATATGGGCAGTACAGAACCAAAGAAAGAAATTTATAAAATGCAACTTCTTAGTAATAAAATCAAAACATTGAGGGGTTATTTACTTTTATTATAGGGCTTATTTATTTATTATATTTACATCCAGCTTTATTAGGAGTAACACCACCTCCCTGAAATTTTCAAGAGCAGAATCCATGAAAAAATTCAGTACAATCAGTAAGATAATGCCTTAAAACTAGCATGAAAGGCCGTTACTTAGAATAATAATCAAAGTTTTTAGAAGCATCTTAGATAAAGAGTGGAAAGGACTTCCTTTTTCTGACATTAAATGGGAAAGAAATTGGTCTTCTGTTTCACAGAGAAGATGAAAGGTAAAATAAAATATCATGTTTTATTCTTAAATTGTGTTGCAAGACTGAGATACTGTTCTTGATGTTCTACCCTGATCAGTAAGTCTTCTGGGGAGCATTTGTTATGTTTAATATTGTAAAGGAAAAAAGAAATTTTAGCTGTATTAACCATAATAATGTCTTATGTTCCTTCAAGAACAGTCTTTTGGCTTTAAGCTTGCAATCCTGCTATGTGCATCTGCTTCATCTGAACTTTTTGGGCCAATTTATCCTAAATAAAGCTTTTGACAAATAGAATGGACTTGATATCCCAACTCTAATGGATAAGTGAAGGAAATAAGAAGGCTGCATGACTGCAGCTATTACACCATGTCTAGAAAGAGAAGACAATAGGGATTGAGTTAAGCAAATTAGATAGTTATATATGAATTATGCAAGCTACAGATCAGTACTGAACTGGACTGGTATTTTCAATTCTCTTTTTACTCCTCCCTTTGATTATTTGCTGTTAAACTCATGGCTTGCAGAGAGTGAAAGGGAAGTTTGTAAATATTTCAAATGTCTTCCTAAAAGTGCAACTCTGCCAAATAGTGACAGCAGCTACAAAAGTCAAGTGCATCACATCTAGCTGCAAGAAAATAAGAGGCCTCCCTGTAAAGTAAAATAAATGCCCTGGCACCATTAGCATGTTTCCCATACATAATGGCTGTCAAGTCTGTTTTGAGAATGAACAGATGATAGATTTTTCTTTCAATAAGGGATTGCAAGGGGCAAAAAAGAAAGAAAGGCGGAAGAGCTACTCAGGGACAGATCAGAATAACTGCAATATTGCCAAATCTGCTGTAAAGGGAGTAGTTTTCTCCCTCCTCTCCGCTAGAAGTTGCATTAGGTATATGTACACCGGGTGCATGACTAGGGCTTTGGCACTGAGAGCCTCCTGTTGTATCCAAATTAGGACAGAGGCATTTACATCCTCAGCTCAGAAAGGAAAGAAAGACAGTGTTTCCCAGCTGACTGCAATGTCTACACTTGGGTTTTCCTCTGCTTTTCCAGAACACAGTGAAATGGGACAACTGATGCTGCAGAAATGGGACAACTGATGCTGCAGATGGCTTATCCTAATTTGCTTGTCTTCAGACAGGAAGTGAGGAGGACAATCTCAGTTTCATGGCCGGAACTGGTTCGTATTACAGGGTTACTTTCCAAGCTCCTGTCCAGTAGTGCAAGCAGAGAGTGGTCTCAGAGGGATGCCCACTGTTCATGTTCAGTGGTGTCAGCTGGCTGAAGGCTTGGGAGGAGAGGGTCCATGTGCTTTATTTCTCACCAGAACACAGCATAAGAGAACTACTTGTGCAGACAGCACTATCTCACTTGGGATGTAGTGTCTTTTAGCCATATTCCATAGAGAGTTGTTCACCAATGAAGACCTGAGTTTCTTGGTTCTCCAGAATGATGGAATTTTTTTAACCTGTAAGCCACAGGGGTCTGATTAAACAATACATATGTTGAAATATAACTTAGGTTTATGACCTCCCTTCTGTGAAGAAATAACAATTTCTATCCTAATCTCAACCCTGGAGTATGCAGCACAGATTTCTCTGCTGACCACAGCAACTCAGCCAGCTGACCTACCTCTCCCCTCCTCCAAGTCTGTTGTCCAAATCTGCTCAGGTAGGAATCCAAAAATGGAAACACGCACTGCTTCTTCTTATTTCAAAAAAGATCATTCCATTATTAAGGCACAGGCAACCTTATGTTGTGACTAAAATGTTACCTGTCAGATTCCTGCTTTCTATTGTCAACACTAGCCTAGAGTAGTCCTGGCAGTTCTTGCAGGAGTCACTCACTGCTGTGGATTCAATTCTCACTAGCTCCACAGTAAACATTGAAAATGAGCAACTTATCAGATTCATGTTCAGGAGAGACATATTTTCCTCATTCCTCTTGCTGTGTCCAAACTCCATTAGCTACCCATAACACCCACCTTCCTTTAGAGATCCCTTCACCTGGCAAAAATATACTGTTTTCCTTACACTTATTTCCCAGCAGAACTACTTTATTTTCTTCACCATCACCATGCACTTATAATTTAATAAAAACCAAATAAATGTAAATTATACTGACCAAGCTGGTTTTGCCAGAACCCTGTGCCTGACCCTCTGTAACAGAGGGTGCAGTGGAAGCAGTTCTTCCAAGTCCTCTGACCCTCTGGCAGTGGGGTGCACTAGCGTAATGATGTGGAGACTTCAAAATAGAGGGAAATGGAATACTACAGGAGAGAGAATACAGAAACAGCGGGAAAGAAGTGAAAGCTGACGACTTAGATTGTGAGGCCATTGGGCTTGCTATGTTTGTGCAGGATACAGTATTATTGGGGCACTCAGGATATGAACAATAAAGAGAGTTTAGTTGATGAGATGAACAACGGTTAGCTGAAGCAGTACCTTTTATTGATTCTTCAAACTATTTAATTCTTTCTTTCTAGCTTTCTCAGATATCTATTTAGTTGGCATCTGTCTTAATTTCATATATCATTGTAACAGTTTTCTTCCCAGACTGACTGCTACTTAAGGGATAATAGGAGGGCTGCTCTGTTTTACTAGACTATAATATGGTTTCTGCTTGAATCAATTACAAGGCTGAAGGGAACCTGATTATTGCCAGAGAAAATGGGGCATCCCTCCTATTGTGCTTAATATACTAGAAGTGAACCAATAAAGTTGATTTTTGGATACAAAGTTAATTACATTGAAAAATCAGCTGTAATCCATCTCATGAATACTGCTTTTAAACACGCAGAAGTATACTCATTTAGGCCTATTATTTCCTATTTGTAGGAATTAGGGTCCCTATAAAGTTAACTGATCAATTTCATTTTAATTGTTCCCTTATTATGGAAAGAAGTATGGAATGGAGATAATACTCATATGCCCACCTCTTAAGGGTGTCCTGAGGATTAACCAGTTAATGCTTTTACAGCACTTTCAACATTTACAAGGGAATACAAATGCTTTGCATTATTAAGTAATAATTAGTAGTAAGCAGGAATAGCTAAAGAGAGGTTATAGATTGTTTTCTCGTGACCTTTCCAATTCCAACTACTTATTAGGAGGAATCCCACCTGTGGGCAGAGAATGCCCTGACTTAGGAAGACAATTTACATCTGCCTGCATTTGTTTCAGAAAATCAAGCCTGCTGGTTCTCCCTTTTTCAACTCACAAGTGAGAGGGATGAGTTTACAGGCAATGCAAAATTTTACCTTTAAGCAAGGCTGTGTGTAGGAAAAGCATATGCCCACAAGCCACTAGAGGAAACAGAACATGTTGGAAAACAGGCCAGCTGGCTGCCCATTTACTCTTTATGGACTTTCTCCCTTCCAGAATCAAGCCCTTGGTAATGCTGAGATTTTCTGTGATATCCCTAACTAGTAAAAGAAGAAAGGATGACATGTGTGGTGGAAATCTAGCAGTGGCAGGAAGGACACACTATAATACCTAACTTCCTCAGCTCTCAGGTCCTTCATCTATTGTGGAAGAAAAACATCTAAGAAAAAACAATTGGGTGTGCTATAGGTACTTACATGTTCATAAACTTGTCCCTCTGAGTGATATTGAAGTTCCTGACCTCCACCCGGGGAACAACTAGTACCCCCGGTACTAATGTGGTAATGTGGAAATGTATGTCAGTCCTGATTAATGATCACCCATATTGGTTCGCACAAAAGGATAAAGATGGACTCACAGGAATTTCATTGCCCATCTTCAGATTTTTAACCATACACATGTGAAATAAGGAGGTTGCAGTGTGGTAAAGCTTAACAGGGAGGTAGCCATGATGGTACGATCACATCCTTTCACCCACAGAATTCCTAGCCTTGAGTGAGATGGTGTGACAATAACTCCGTTTTGATTTCTCTGGCTGAGTCTGCATTTTTACCACAATTCTGTATAATCTTTCCAGAAATTCACAGGGAAATACACCAATCCTGTCACATTTATTTATATCACATGAACCAGTCACTCAAGCTTTCAACTTGAAGTTAATAAATTCTGTAAGGAGTTTCACAATGCTAAAATCGACGGATAAGGCCATTTCATCCACAGAAAGCACCCACTGTCACCTTCCAGGGAAGAGGTGTCCTGTTTCAAGGCCTCATGTAAAATAACACATAGGTTAACATTATCCATCATGCTAAAGGCAAAATTCCATGCCTAAAGAATAACGAGAGCCCCTGCTGCAGCTATGGAAGAAGGACGGTCTTCTCATGCTGTGAAGCCACATGTTTTCCTCACTGGTGGGACCATCCTGTTACCAGGACAGACCTTATCTGATTAGTTCTGCAGAGAGTTAGAAGGGTTCAAGGTTGCTGTGCTGCACAGCCAAACCCTACCTGGCTGTTTGACTGTCAGAGAGATGAGATGATACTTCCATGCAGGTTATTTTTAATGCAATCTGCTTTCCTTGAAAAAATGGAAATAGACTTGCATGTTTAACTGTGGGTTAATTATATCTTCATTTTTAACCAGGGTTTATCCCATTCCCATTATATTTCTGTAGCATATTTTGTATGAGTTTTCAATCCTGCCACATCAAGTGCTTTTCTAATGCAATTCTTCTGCTAGTCAGAAATATTAGTAATTAAATTCTCTCAAATACACTCGTGTAAAGCAGAGGGAGAACATCCCAATTCTATCAGCACTGGTGTTAATTATTTTAGGCAAGCTGTCATTTATGTTTTCTAAAGTGGATTTTGTTCTTGCAGTCAGGAACATTGCTTAGTGCAGAATTAATTAATCATTATAAATATAAAACCTGCAGTATCAGCTTCTGCGTTCAGTAAGGTTTCAAGAGGCAAGGTTGAAGGAGTCAATAGGCTGCTGTGGGGAATCATGGCTTTTTTCATCTGATACAAGGACAATTAAATTATACACTTAATCTTTACAGGAATATGTATTTAAAGCATCATTGCAAAATAATAAAAGAAGAAAAATTGGTAATTTACTGTGACTGGCAGCTTTTACTAATGCAATATTGTTTTTAAAAATGCTGTCTAAAACAAAAACAGTGAGGAAGAACCTGAAAAGCTAAGTTTATTATAAATTTGAAGAGTTGTTTTTGAAGGTGTCTTTCTAATTTTACCTCTTTGGAAAATGGTTGAGTCATTAATTTCCCCACCGTAGTATAAACACCAGCATAAAGCTCTAAAGACCACAAAAATAAACAGATAATAATCCAACTTTGCCTAGAGCATGCTGTGTAAAAACTGAATACCAACACTTGAAACTATGGGGGTGCCTTTACTAGAAGAGGCCAAGCAAGTCTGACAGCTCAGAAAAACTGGAATTAATGATGAAATAAACTGAAAATTTCCATCTTGCTATTTGGTGTTATGATGGCTTTTTTTTTCTTTACCTGCTCCTTTATGTTCCCATCAAAAAGCAATTAAAGCACATTCTTTCTCAGTATAAAGAGACATGCTTTCATTGTCTAAGACAGGCACCGACTTTGCACCAGCAGAAAATTGGCTGATTATTTTTTCATCCAGGGGTCAAAAATGTGTTGGATGGCCACTAGCCACTTTACTGAACTGACCAACCATCATGTTGCATGTCTCATTGTTTTACAATCTAGATATGCTGGCATTTAATCACTAAAAGCAAAGTATGATATGGGAATTTGAGGAGGGGAGGGAGATCAAAGCTACTAGAGATACCCACTCTGAATCCTATGCAATACATATTGACCTCCTGTTGAAAATGCACTCTCTACTTTCCAAAGGCATTCTCTTGGTATGTAGGCTGTACGTGATTGAAAGGTATGGGTCTATCTTTGCAATAGATAGTATTAATTATGTAAGCTTCCTCAGTTTTATAGTTTATTGTAAAAGATATTATTTCATTATTTGTATCACTACAATTAGGTTTGTAATGGGATTTTAATTGATTTTGAATCCAATTTAAAAAATCCCTATTTTTAAAGCACACCTCAGCTGCTGCCACTTTGAATCTGTGCCAAGCTGGCAGACTGTAACTCATTGTGTCATCATTTAAATGTCGTGCTGCAGTGCTGGAGTTAGGGATTCGGAAATGATCTGCATTTAATATAGTCTCTTAACCTGCAGCCATTTCAGAATTTAGGAATGCTGAAATCTTCAATAAGCATGTTACTGACAGTCTAGGCATCTGGTAGGATTGTGCTGTTTTACTTATTCTTGATGACATTTGTTGAGCTCATAATCTTTTAAAGATGTTTTTATTAAGTAGTGCAATTATTTCCTGATACATACTTGGAGTTTGGTTTTTACCTCAAAACCCCATTTACCAAGATAAACCTAAGATTTGGAAGGCATGCAATTGATCAAACACAACTCACAAACATCTTTCCTTGTCTTGGACACAGCATACATCCACATTCAAAGATCCACAAGATTTGAGGAGGGTAGAAATACAGATGATCATTTTTTCATTAGGGCTCCTTGTTGCCACTCTAAGTATCTCTCATCTAGCTATTTCCTGGGAAATAGTTCTTTTATACTCTCTTTTATACTCTATTATACCCATGTTTCTTAAAAATGTGTTGAATTTGAGATGACATATATTAGATAATTATAAGATAAACAGTGGTTATTTTACACATGGAAAAGCCTTTCTTAGTAGTTGAGATAACTTCACATAAGCTTATTTGACTACAAACAGGGCAAATTACTGCCCTCAGGCTGAAGCAAGAGCCTAACAGGCATTAAAAACTGTGGTTCTTCTACCAAGATCATGTATATTCTGGTATTGTGGATTGTAGCCGCGCTGCTGGACGCGCTCTGCCGAGGGCTGGAGACAGACCCGAGGGCGCACGGCGTCCTGCACTGGCTTGCCCTGGTGGTACGGGGGCTGGCTGCCAAGCTGCAGCGCTTCTCCCCCAAGCAGGGTTCCAGCCGTGCCTAGCTGGACAGTGCCGGCTTCTCTGTTGAGCGGGTTGCCCGTAGCCCGGTGGTCTTCGGCGTGACGGCGAGAACAAAGACCAAGGAGGGGCCTCTGTCCAGTGATTTCAGCTCTTTATTAAGGGCAGGGCTGCAGGAGAAGGGTCCAGGAAAAGGTCCGGGAGCAGGAGCAGGAACGAGGGTCCGGGTGAGCTGACGGTCCTGGAACAGAGCCGCCGCTCTCCCAAAGATAGGGCTTTTTATGGGGAAAGGCAAGGGGGGGTACAACCAATGGGGGAACAGAAATTACAATATAACCAATGAGCAACCAAATATACAAGAACTTGCTAGAACATAACCATACGTGGAACATTAGATAACTGGATAATAAACCAATGGAAACCACGTATGCAAACAGAAACCGAAAGGAATCACGGAATTGGTAACAGTGTCACCCTAACCAGAATCGCCGTCTCAGAGGGCAGTGTGCTGAGCTCTCTTCCACCATCGTCGAGGCTTGCTGGCTGTGGCTTTAGCCTCACACACTGCCCCAGTGGATGATGATCTGGGTTCACGTTTCAATCTATGGAGCTTTCCAGAGCAAACTTTCCATTAACCCAGAAGATTCTAAAAGGTTAATTAATCACTGACTGAGTCTGAGGAAAATTGCAGTAAACTATTGCTCAAAGGTATTAAAGTGCTCTTTACAATCGGCTTCAGGCAATATTACCTAATCCCAGGAATGGCTTTAACCCTCAGGCAGTAGTTCATTGTTGTTGGCCTCAAGTGCAGTCAATAATCTGTTTTTGCTATTAGGGCTCTGCTAGTAATTGAATTTTGGTTTAGTGGAAGAACCAAGCATTTCAAAGAACAACAACAAAAAAAACCCCAACCCCCCATAACTCTCTTTATTTTGCATTCCATGGTTCTGTATCTTTTGAGAGCATTTTTGATAACTATGAAAAAAATGAATTAGTATCAGAAGGGATTGTAACTTACACCTGCTTCTGTAAACAAGAATTTGATCTGCTTTCCTCCGTCCTTATAGATGGGTGCTTTAACCACTAAACTTTAGGACATTGACTTTTTTTCCCTCTTGAAACTGTTCCATATTTCATAAAATGTTCAGACACTAATTAGTGCAGAAGCTGGTACCTAAGTACCAGGACACACTTTTCTTCAGAGCTGTGCAAGTATTCACATAAATGAATGAGGAGGACATCAAGCCAGATAATGAGTCAGCTCCAGGACTGGTATGGTTGTGTCAGTACAGGGCTGTGCCCAGGCTAATTAGCTGATTTGAAGAGAAGAGCTAATTAACCCTGGAAGAGCAGTGAGCGTCTGCTTCTTATACACAGCTACTATTTCTGCCATTCACGTTTGCAGTACTTTTGTAGCTCTGAGTCTGCTCTGGATGGACCTCTGGATGCAGAATTACCCAGTGCAGACCATCTCTATGCTCTGAAAATGTACTGTATGGATGTGCTTAACTCCAGTAAATATGTGGTTGGTCTTTTTTTCGTTCATCCCTTTCATCATTTTATCTCTGCCTTTGCCCATCTTCCATACTATATATACTGAAAGCTGTTTTAACAGCACAGGTTCTTCCCCTAAAATAAATGAAAAATATTTGGGGTGTGAGAAACATAACAAAAGCCATAAAATTGCACAGACAAGAACAATTTCTAATAGCCTCTCCAGTTTGAATTAATGTTATTAGGAACTGCTTAGTTGACATACCCCAACCATGTGGTCAGGCAGACAGGCACATGGGTAAATGTACGTGACTTTTCTAGCAGATACTGCTTAGAATTTCTCATTTAAAACTTGTCCTTCCGCTTTCAAATAGCAGCACTTGCATAAAAGAAGCAATTCTATTATTCTGCAGTTTCCTTTTTTTACATAAACTCTGAATACAGGCTAATACATCTCCTCTCCCCATGATACACCGCAGTGTAACCCACTGAATAAAGAATAGCTCCCTATGCAACTGAGCATTATGTTATAATGAAGAGACTCAGTTATCAGATTATTAATATTTCTAAATGAAGCAATCATTCTGAAACAAGAAAAATAATAAATATTTCTATCTATTTTATAGTTGAATCAGGGTGTTTTCAATCCCATTATTGTAAATTAGCTAATAGAATTGCACAAAACAGGTACAGATAATAAAAATGTTGAATTGTTACATATGTTGTTTCTGGTTACTATTGTTTGCCATAACTCAACTAAACAGGCAAGTGAGACATTTAGACACCTGATGGCAATCTTTCATTAAACTTGATTAAATATGATTTCTGCCTCATCCTGTATGAGAATGTCTCAGACATAACAATACAATTTAGTTTTGTATAGGACTTTGTTCAAAAAAACCCAAAAATAAGTCTTATGATGAGATGCATAAGGGAGAGAGAACAATTCTTCGACATGGGTTCAGTGGTTCCCAGAAAGGCACTATACAAAAAAAAAATTACATTAGCTGAAGAAGTTAGGGGGGGAAACCCAGGAATTTTAAAGCAGCAAAGACAGTTACGAAATTTTGCAGCCAGTTGGAGTGAGAACAACCCAGAAGAAAGTGGCAAAGGGAGGAAAAGGTAAGTGAGGTTTATATTGTGTTAAATGATGCAACATAACCTAATGCCATGCATGAATTGTGTTACTTCAGAGACTTAAACAGATGCTGTTCACTTTTTCTTAGGGCTGACTGGCCAGCTAGCCAAGCTTTCTTATTGCTATGCCAGTACAATAAACTTATTTTTGCAAAATGAATGTGATCATCTGTGACAAATTCTACCCTTCCTCACTATCCATAGTCATCTTAAATGTACTGGACTTTGCAGCAGCTCTGTATTTGAGGCTGGGAGGCAGCAGCTCTGTATTTGAGGCTAGGAGGAAGACATGCTGAAGGAAATGTGCATTCAAACACCTTTGGTAGTTGATGTAATAAAACACTCCTGCCGTTTGTCAGTTTGTCAGTGCCAGAGACTCTGAAATACAGTTCTACAGAGGCTGACAAAAACCCATAAGAGAGAACTGTAGTTGTCAGATCCCTTTGGCTGCTGATATAGTTTTGTGGGAGCCAAGAAGGGATACAGAGTTTGGACTCTCTAACTTCTTCTGGATACAAAGATCATTTCTGCTCTTTCCATGCTCTTTTCCTCTTGACGGAATCTAGTTTAGTAGTGCATCTGTCTTCTTTGTCTGTCTCCTAGAGAACCCCAACACAACTATTTACATTGGTCATACTGAAGAAATGCTTTATGTGCATCCAGTTCTTCTGTCCCTGCCTGAAGGGCTCAAGCACAGTTGGTGAGTGGAGACAGATGGAGAAGGTAAATTGTGAGACAGCCATGGTTCACTCACCAGACAGTGGTTTCATCTTGACAACTGCCCAGCTGTGGAAGCATAATGTGAGTGCCAGGGGCTGTGGCAACTAAGAAAGAGACTTTGATTAGTTTTCAGGAGGTAGAACAAGAACCTGGCACTCTTCCTGAAAATATTGTACTGTCCTAGAAACAGCTTAAAGAAGGCATCCATTTAGTACTATAAATAAGTGTAAGCACAAATGGCTGCTTGGTCCTGGACAAGGCTTAAAGTGACCCATTTATGCTAGAGGAGTCACTCTAGTGTGTTATTGGTGTGAGAGACAGATTCAGTCAAAATTATTACTTTCTGAAACATCTTTTGCTTTCAGGGAATAATGGCTTCTTGGATTGGGCTACAATCTGTAATTCTGAAAACCTTAAAAATAAACAACCTCCCTGACAGACAGGCATGTACCAGCCACTGTCATTTACTTTGGCATACAGGAACCCTCATTGGAAGGAACAAATCTTCTGTCTTATTATTTTTGTATATGTCCCTGAGGGAAAACAATGACACTCAAAACCAAAAGGGTAAATTTTACCCTTTCTTCCCAGTTCACCCAGCCACAGAGCATTATGGAGCCATTCAGCCATAAGGTGATACCTGATCATTTGGGAAGTGGGGAGAGGATGCAAATGCCACCTTCTCTTCAGTTGTAGAAGCTGGTATTCTTCATCCGTGACAGCTGGTGGGCAGTCAAGATTCAGTCAGACAGCCTTGTGTTTGAATCTTCTTTGAGTGTTTATCTCTCAGATATAACATATACCAATCTTACCTACAAAGATCGCTTTTTTAACAGCATACTACTTCTTCATGAAATAGTTATTTTACTTTATAGATGACAAATGAACTGTATTGAAGAGAGAAGCAAACAAACAAATCAGATACCGATTTTCATTTTCACCCATTGCCTCAGCAAAAAGGCTTCCTATGGTCGTGATGTAAGAACATGCTAATGTCAAATTAATGGCTCTACATTCAAATTTTATTTAGCACTGGAAAAATCAAAATGAGGCTATAAAATTCCTAAAACTGTGTTAATAATTGAAATAGGACATTCAGCTTCTGCTCCTATAAGTGTTACTTGAGCAATACGCTGTGGTTTGAGGACAAAGGCTGGAATATATAAATTTAACCCCTAAAAGAACAGAGTTTAAAAGGCTAGAGATTAATGTTTTACAAACTTTGTCTTGAGCTCATCTTTCAATCCCCACAGAACTGAAATAAAACTGGGGGTATCCATGCAAGTAATACTCCCAGTCACAACAAGTGAGTATACTCTCCCCACCCCCTTGCTGAAGGTTATAATCAGCCCTTACCACAAATAAATTGGAAAAATCAGGATGGATATCAAAGGAGATGATATAGGTTATACTCAGGAAAGAAATAATGAGTGAGTAATCACCTCACAGACAAATATTAGTATCCCAACCCTGGTGTGTTTTGGAAGTAGGTTTCAAACAAACTTCTGCATAGGCCACTTTCCAGTCACCTTCTAGTGACATTTACTGGCTTCTAATGCACCACTTTTCCTGTAAACATGTCAGCTGCTGTTGCTTTTTATTGGTGTCATAGTTTAACCCCAGCCAGAAACCAAGTCCCACACAGCTGCTGGCTCACTCCGTGTGAGAGACTGAAATGTTAAAGATTAATGACTCAAACAATCACCCATTTGCAAAAGCAGCAGGTGCTTTGCTGAGGCCAGGTATGCACACACACACCCCCAGCTGAAGGGGAGGAGGAGAGCGTCTGGATGTGGTGAAACCTCTGATCTGCATAAGAACATCCCAGGTGCAGAGGGGGTGCTCACCCACCACCAGAGCGTGACCACAACAAACCCACCTTTGTTCAGCAAGGAGCTGGGTTTTGAGCCAGATAAGGGACAAGGCCCATAAGAAGATCCTGCAAAGTGGGATAGTGCTTTCTATTATGCCAGTGGCTTCCTTTACACAACTGGCTCAGGTGTAAAACTCTCCTTGGGGAAGGTGTTGGGACATTCACACATAGGCCTAAAGGTATTCATCCTTTCTGATGGGGCATAACTGGCTCAACTATGCTGATATGAGAGGCAGCTGTCATGTCTTAGAAGACGTCACAAATCACGAGAGACCTCTAAAGCATGCTCAGACTCATTTCTGGGGCCTTCCAGCAGAGAACTGCACATGATCCACAGTGTTACATCAGTGTAAAACTACTCCCTAGACCAGGGAGGTACCTGGGCCTTCCCACCTGACCCTGAGCATATATTAACCCACTGAACTTTGTGTTTTGTGGGCTTCCCCAACCCCCAATTGATCAAGACCAGGACACATTTCAATCAATGGACATCGACATTGTAGCAACCAAGTCTCATCTCTGGATCCATGGGTGGTGATATCTTTCTAGTCCTATCTTTTCTTTCTCTTTCTTTCTTTTCCTTATGCATTTTCTTAAGTGTAATATTTATGCTTTTATATTACTAAATTTCTACAGATAATAACCAACCTGGCTACATACTTTTTTTCCACTGCAACCAAATTGTTTTGAAATAAACCTGCCAGGTACATATATTTATAAACACTGGTCATTTAGTGTTGTTTCACTCTAATCTGCCCCAAGGTGTCTATTATTATTATTAACAAGAATCTCAGTTAACCCACCTTCAGGGACGGGTCATAACATTTCCCAACCAGCAGGATCAGGAAGAGAACTAGAAGGGTAAAAGCTAAAAAGCGCATGGGTTGAGATAAACATAATTTAATTGGGAAAGTAAAAGCCATGCATGCAAACAAAGCAAAACAAAGAATTCATTCACCACTTCCCATGGGCAGGCAGGTCTACAGCCATTCCCGGGAGAGCAGGGCCCATCCACGTGCAACAGTGACTTGGGAAAACAAACATCATCACTGCAAAAGTCCTGCCCTTCCTCCTTCTTTCTCACACTTTGTATACTGAGCATGATGTCACATGGTCTGTGTCAGAGACTGGAAACCTTGTCTGATGACGTCTCTAGACATTCTGGGATGCCTCTGTGTATGTGTGTGTATCAAAGGGGCCAGGTCAGGCCTTGCCCTTGTAGGGTACTGACCTGCCCCACCCCTCAGTCCTAGAGCCTGTATTCCAGCCTGGAAGAGCTGTCAACCATTGGCACATTGGAGGCAGTGCTAACCCAGCTCTTGAGTGGCTGAGTGACCAGAAGTCTCACCTGGGAGGAGGTCCCATGAAAGCCAAGGGGTATTTAAGGCTGAGCATGAGGTAAGCACATGTCTTGACCCTACCCCCTCTTGGAGTTTCTATCTGATCCATGCTGGAACACAGGAGGTGGTAGCTATATGTATGTTTTTCTATATCTTTTCTGTCTTTCTTTTTTCTTCTAATTCGCTTTTCTTGGAACATTTTGGGAACTTAACATGGACTGAGTTTAAAGTTTGCTAAATTGAATAGGACAAATTAATGCTGTGAGAAGTGTTTCATATTGATTGGATGCTGTACTAAATCTTTTGCTAAAGTTCTTTGATTTTCTATATTTTGCCAGTAAAGTAATTTTGACCTCTTGAGAATATCTGGTCAGTATTTCCCCCACATGTTTAACCCAGAGTACAGGAACCTCCGTAAACCCCTTACATTTAAATGTTGGGGCCTTACAGTCTGGAATACCCCTTTGGTTAGTTGGGGTCCCTGTCCTGCCTGTGTCTCCTTAGCTCTGTAAACAGTGCTCAGCATCTCTATATTACCAACCTTGTGTTCAGCATAAATCCAAGACATAGCCCCATACCAGCCCCTGTCAAGAAAATTAACTCTACCCCAGCCAAAACCAGCACACACGGCAACAGTTGTTTAACTACAAGCTTAACTTTTAATGGGAAGGCAAACTTTTCAAATATTAGAAATGCAAACAAGACCTGGACAATTTGGTCTTTTCTCTTTATCCTCTTTAATATGAACCTCTATTTGATTTTGGTACTGTCAGAAGTCTTCCTCACCTTTGCTTATCTGGAGTTTCAAAGCAGCTCTGGACCAGTCAGCCTTGTTCCACAGCAGATGTCAATAGGGAACACCTTCTTTTCACCATTACAATCTACAGGTATTAGATAAACAACAGAATCATTAGAAGCATTATGTAATTCCATACACCAGCTACAAGTCTATGGATGAATGACTACTACATTAAAACACTCTTGGCAGACCATCTGAGTGGACATGCACTGGGGGCTGTAGCAGAGATCTAATTCGCTTTTTAAAATTTTATTTGTATTTTTGGGTTGCTGTTGTTTTTATCCGAAAATATTTAATCATATGAAGCTATTATAAAGATTTGGAAACCCAAACCTGCCTCTTTCAGGAAAATTTATGTTAGAGTTTCCTTGCAGATTTGCCATTTTTTTGATGTTTGACAGGTATTTGAAACCTGGGTTAGAGTGACCCATATAGAAAGAAAGAAAATAGGGACATTGCATTTCTGCTAGAAAAACTGGGACATCTGGTCACCTCATTTGTTACCAAAAAGAGTATCTTCAGAGAATGATATCTCTAGATACAGGGGATTTCTTCAGAGTGGGAGGAAAGCAGAGACTGTTAGTTAAAAGTTGATATAAATTCCTTTTGTAATTAGAAATTTTGAATTTTTAAACAATAAACAATTATTTTATTTATTCAATTTACAGTAAAAAGAGATTCTTCTAAAACTGAAAGCCCATTAATGTAACTAGCATAATAATAAATCCAGGTACACTGAGCCCCTCCAACATTAACATGATATGCTTCTCAGCTATATACCTTCTTCAAACCTGTTAAAAACCTCCATAAGATGTTTGTTTTATAGTCTGCTGGAATGGAGTGTTTTATAGGCAGAGAGGAAATCCTTTGCATGGGCCGTACATAATAAGGCAGAGATATGCTAATGATAAGAATATGAAACATAAGTGCGTAAACTCTGAAGGACAATGTCATTACAATCAAATGTATCAGTAAACAAGATTCACAACTACTACAGATGCTTGTAAGAAAAAGCTGGAATCTGAATTCTTTCTAAACTGTGATGCTCAGAAAGAGAGGATTCTTTTGCATTCTTAAAACTGGAAAATGTTGAAATGTGTATTTAGAGAAAGCAATTTGTCATTAAAACCATGTTCTTCTGAGCCAGTTTTATTACTAGTAGGAAAGATTCCATGTTTAGGTAGTTTTAAAGCATTTTCATTGTGACATCAGAAGTAATGTTCTCTCTCATCCCTGCATCACCAAACACTTGACTGACAGAGGATGGTTCACAAAACGTTGTTTCAAAGCTTCATCACTACAAAGCACAACTGGTTAACGTGCTCCATAATGTTTGGTCTGAGGCCCAATCTTTATTCCTTCCAAGGTTCTGTCTTGGTAAGGTCCCCTCTAATTCAGTCAAATATAATTGTTACTGAATTTCTTGAATACCCTCCCTTATGGTTTCTTGACCAAACCATCTTGGTTGTTGCTCTAGGGAGACCAACACCAGTACTTGCCAGTGAAACAGCATTCGTTTCCATGTTACCTTGCCTCCTTTGCCAACTTCCACATTCTCTGCTGTACTGCAGCAAATACACCCAGAGGACCTCCCTTTGTCATCTTAGCAGTTTCTAGCACCAATCTCTCCTTTCCTTCACCCTTTTCTAATTACTAAAACCAGCATCCAGCTTATCTCTTGCAATCTCCAGCCATTTCTGTATTTCCTTTGCATCTGTAAGGTAAAACATAAACCTTAACTACAGAAGGCTCTGAAGGACATTCTCAGCAGCATCCTGTCTCCAAGCCTGAAGTTCTCATCAAGGACTTGAATTTTGTTAATGTACAATTAGGTATAATCAAACAATCAATCAGCACTGATTTCAGGTGATACTTGCATCAGTCTTTAACTGTGATAGATCACATAGTTTTGCTAACTGGCTTCAAAACATCTGTTTTGTTTTGCTTTGTCTTTTTTGTTTTGTTTCCAAATGTGTTTCTTCAGGACTCTGCTATTGCATGATATATGCTGTTCATGGTTTGACTGCTCTGTCTTCTCCCTCTGCTGCTAAATCGGTTTGTGATCAGTTTTTTATATCTGTTATTTTTTCATATTTGAACTGATTGTGTTACGAATGTTGAGGACCATGGGAATGAACGTCAATAACCAAAGTTACCAAAGTGGCCTTTTGATGGAACCTTAATTTTATTAGCTCAAGAGGAGTATGGAATTTGAGCCATGCTGAGATAACATCACACGGTAGGTCACACTCAAGGGCTGACATTATCTCTTAGGAACACACACTCCTGGGGTGACTTATTAATTACACTTAATTGCATGGAAATTAATGAGCTTTTTCAGTGACTACTGGGCTACTCTATAGCTGCAAGACAAACTATATTAACTTTGATTTTTATGTTTCTTGGTGTTTGAACAGTTAAATGCTTTCACTTTATCTTAATTAATTCCCTGCTCTTCTAGTGTATAACTAATTTAACATTTTTTATTGTTTACCAACACTATTAGAATTTGCTTCCAGTAAGAAATTTTCTCTGTTATTTTTATTGTATTTATCATCTATGCCTAAGAGAGCAAATTTACATCATTTACCTTAAAATTCCCCTTGATTTGAGAAAGATTTAAAAGCCATTTGCCAATAAAAATATCTAAGGGACATAATCCATGATTCTGTTAGTTTCCTGCTCTTTTAGAATTTTGTGGACTATGGAGACAACTAAGTTGACCACAATAAAAAAACTGAAACAGGTTAATGATGTTGCTGAAAACTAACTTCAGAATTCTTGCTGAATAACTGTATTAAATACCTAATACTTGCCCAAAACTAAAGCACTAATGTTCGAGAATATTGCTATTGAAATGTCAGAAGTGAAAACCCAAACAAGAACCTGCATTTCTGAAGGAATTTGTTAGTTTGGGGATAGATATTTTGGAGTTCCATTTGACTTGACAGATCTTGGTCCCTTTTGGATATTTCTATACTCTATATGATAAATTCATTTACTCCATGTTCATAGACCTGCAATACTTACTAAACAAATTTAAAATTCAAGGCATTTCTATTTTTTATAAACTTTTTGTTGAATATAGAGTATGGCAAATTTTATGGAGTAACTGTAAGTTACAGTAAGAAGCTGAAAGAAATGATGAATTAATTGACAAAAACTTGCTCTGAAGGAATAAGGATGATGCTGTGCTATCACTGCTGAGTGCTATTCATTATACACTACAAGCACTGCTGCAGAATATTTAGTGATGAACACTTACAAAGCTCAGTATATCTTAAAAGCCCAGAAGAATTAATTAGGCCTTAAATAACTCTCTGTTAGTTTTTAGCACACACTAGTCATCTTTCCACTGACAAGATTTTACAAAAATACCCTTTTCTCAAGCCTTCCAAATACTGCCAACATTGTAATGAACCCTACTTCTAAAGTCAGTATCTTTTCCTGGTAAACACAATGTTGAACACTTGAAAGATCTAATGCAGCCTATATACCTATAAAATCTATTCTTTTTAATAATATGGTCTTAAAGTTATGACTTATAAAAACGTCATTTTATTGAAAATATAAAAAGTAAAAAGTTTTAAATGAGTGTATAAAAGTGAACTTAAGACATTAAATACTTATTCATTGCTATATCAAATTTGATTTTTTTTTCAAAACAGTTACAGGCTTGATATAGAAGAAGGAATGAAAAAAGCATATTAAATAGAAAAAGTTATAACAAAGTTTTGTTTACTTTTGAATTAATGTTGGTGATTCCAAGTACAACTGTATTTGGTGACATTTAACTTTTTCAGTTTGAACAACATAAACATATCAAGAGCAAAATCTTGCATAAATCTTTCAGTTTATTACTCATTCACTTCAAAATGTCTGTTTCAAACTCATCTCTTCCGTAGTTTAAGATGTGGCTTAAGTAAGTACCAACATGAGGCAGACCTATTTCATAGCAGGTAACACTACTCTAGGAGATGAAGGCATTAAAACAAGCCAATTGTTGGAAGCTGAATTTTGACAAAATAAGTCTGTCATGCTTTTTTAGGAATGAGAACAATTAGCTGCTGCAGCAATTTACTAAAAGATAGAGCAGATTCTCCATTCTGCAGGCCTGTAAATCAGTATAAATTATCTTTTTTGAAGGACTCTTCTAGTCAAAATGTTGCTGAATACATGGAAGAATTTTGATGCTTTAGCCTATGTTAACTACAAAGGTATCATAATAGCCCCTTCTGGGCTTAGGAAAAAATTTGTTCATGCAGAGGAAATTTTTATTAAATAAAACTTTTCTCTGTTAATTTTTAATATTTCATTAGAACTCCATCATTTTAGTCCACTGGATACTGGTGAGTTGGCTACTGATAAATTACTTCCTGCAGAATAAATTAGCTATGGCATACTCTTCTGGAAGTCAATCAGTTTACCATGGGTCAAAAATGTCACATCAAAGACTTCTTTCGCAAACCAGCAGCACTTCTTTGTACAGGTCCCGTACAGACGAACTTGAATTCTCTTATCCAAGCACCTAAATGATGTGTAAGGATGTATTTCTGTAGCCATTGGTGGAAGACTTGAGTGAACTTTGTTTTCTCTAACTCCATGCGCTCAGAGCGACTTTATCTATACTTCTTATTTGGTCTATGAATTATTATTAAATTAATACTTGAAGAGGTCACTAACTACATTGCAGATCTGTTGGAGAAAATCCGGAGGAGGCCACCAAGATAATTAGAGGGATGGAACACTTTCCCTATGAGAAAAGGCTGAGATGATTGGGTTTGTTCCGCCTGAAAAAGAGAAGACTTTGCGGTAACATAATTGTGACCTTCCCATACTTAAAGGGAACCTGCAAGAAATCTGGAGAGGGACTTTTAACAAGATCATGTCACTGCAGGACAAAAAGGTATGCCTTCAAACTAAAAGAAAATAGGTTTGGATTAGATATTAGGATAAAAGTCTTTACTGTGAGGGTGGTGAGGCACTGGAACAGGTTGCCCAGAGAACTTGTGGATGTCCCATCCTTGAAAGTGTTCAAGGGCAGGTTGAATGAGGCTCTGAGCAACCTGGTCTGGTGGAAGGTGTCCCTGTGCACAGTAGTGGGGTTGGAACTAGATGATCTTGAAGGCCCCTTCCAACACAGGCCATTCTATGATTCTATAATTCTGTGGAATGGGAATCAAGCAGGAAATAGTTAAAGTGCTCCCATAAAGATCTGTTTAAGTATACACAACTAGTTTTCCTTATGCTTTTTCCTCTAACAAAATACAATATTTAAAGTGAAGGAGATGTTGCTTTCATATTCAGTACTGAGTAATATTTTAGTTAAAATGACAATCAGGTCAGAGTGATGGCAAACAAATGTTCTCGATCTTTGAAAAATATGCATACTTTAAATAACTATGATGACCTCATTTTCAAAGTAAGATCTCTCCTAAATGCTTCTTTACTGTCCTGCAAAATTTGACTTTTCTTGAAGAGCATAACTTCTCTGAACATCTACTCAGACTACTTCAGTGTGCAGAGAAGGTGAGCTCTTCTCAAGAAAGAATATACCTATTTTCACATCCTAAATCTGCATTCATTATAGTCTGTCAGATTTCCCAAAAGTCCCAGGTGAAAGTCTGCCACTTTAACTATTTTTCAGAAATCTGTATTGTACATCTATATTTCTTTTTTTTTTTTTTTTTTTTTTAATAGAAGGTTGTATTTCCCTTTTTATCTTGACCTCAGGAATAAGTGCACTATATTTATTTTATCCCTTGCCTTCAATCTGTGTGAATCCCATGTTTCAGAGTCATCAAAGAATCATATGACATGGCGGTCTGTAAGGACAGCATCACATGAGCTGTGTGGCCTTTAACAGAAGCACAGATCTGTTTTAATATGAACTATAACAAAAAGCAATATTTGTCTCATTTTCTTGGGAACACTTGCCACTTTTAAAATGTGACAGTGTGGTAAAATGATGTGTTTGAAAATGGTGATACCCTGATCCCAACCCTTGCAAAAGGCTGTAATTCCCCACCCACATGCTTTTTATCACTCATTGGGATGTCTTGGATATGTCCTGGCTGCCAGGGTGTAGTGGCACTGTTAAACTGCTAGACTTAGTGAAATCTTGAGGAAAAAAAAAAATTTCATTGAATAATGAAGATTTTCCTGATTGTCAAAACATAAATCAAATGAGCTCCCTACCCTAAATGTCTTGCAGAACAAGAGCAGTTTTAATTTCTCTTATACCTTTAGGCATAAAACCTGATTGAAGATGTTTTATTTCCTCCTTTTTACTTTCATTATAAAATGGGAAAATTTTAACATTGTATTTCTGATTTGCAATAGATCTAAATATTTGTCACATGATATGCCAGACAGGGCATATTCAGTGCAAGGTGTAAGATATATTTTGAATTAATGCTAGAGCAAAGTACCCAGAATTTGATCCTTAAGAAAAGATTAATTTGGATAGTTATTTGAAAGTGAGTTTGTTACAAGAAAATATATACAGTGTGAAAAGAACCTTCAAGAGAAGGTTTGCATCATTACAGGACTTTTAGACTAAAAGATACAATTGGAAAAAATATTTTTAGATACTTAGAGAATTTTTGAATGGGCTGGGCTGAAGAGGACCTTCAAGATTGTCTAAATCCAATTCCCATGCTATGGGCAGGAACATGTTCTACTAAACCAGTTTGCTCAGGGCCACATCCAACCTGGCCTTAAACACTTCCAGGAATGGAGCATGCACATCTTCTCTGGGCAACTTTTTCGAGTGCCTCATTACCCACAGTGAAGTCCACATCCTTCTTATGTTGAGGCCCCCAGAAAACTGGATGCAACACTGCAGGTGGGTCTCACCAGAGCAGAGCAGAGGGGCAGAATCCCCTTCCTCACCCTGCTGGCCACACAGCTTTGGATGCAGCCCAGGACATGTTTGGCTTTCTGGGCTGTGAGTGCACATTGCTGGCTTATGTCCAGCCTCTCATCCACTAACACTCCCAAGTAATATGAAAGATAAAACCTTTCTTCACAAGTCATTTTCATGTTTTACTGATCCCATTGGTCCATGATAGAAAGATTCCTTTATGGACAAGTAGCTCTTACAGGAGATAGTATTTATAACTGTCTATTGACAGCTTACAGTATTCTATAATGACAATACTAGAACCGGCTTTTGCTTCCTTAAACCATCATTGTATTGAACCATGTAACCAGAAAATCACAATGCAGTGATCTTTCTGTATGCTAATCCTTCTGTGGGAGCTTAATGACTTGTCTGCTCATCTTGGAGATAATAAACTCCACAACGGAAGCAATATCTGTCTTGGTGACTTTGCATAAATCATTATTTGTAAAAGTGAAAGAAAACCTATATATAAAAAGTAAGAAATGAGAATGCTTACATTTTTGGTATGAACTCTAACTGGCTTTAAAGCATTTGTAATGCACTGAATAAATAGATGAAAAGCAAAAAATGCAAATATCCCAACATATAATCAATAAGCTCTCCTACATAGTCAGTGAAATCATTGAATATCTCAGAATGATTGACCATTCATAAGGAAAACCATACCATGTGCTTCTAAATACTAGCATTGTATTCAAGGACCAGAGATAATACAACACATGGTAAAAAGAAATGGAGTTTAACAGTTCAATAACTGAAAACTGAGGTACCTTTTAAAGTTTATCTTAGAGAGAAACATGGGAAATCTGTGCCTTTTTAAGTAGGAGACTTGAACACCCTGGGTTATAGGTTTGTGATTCACAAACTGTTTGCAGAAATTAGTGTTGAGGGTATCTCCCAGAGAAAATATTTCTGTAATAAATAGAGCAAATGCAGCAGAAAGAGCACCTATTCCCTCTGTTAGTAAGAATGCATGGCATGTAGAGAAAATTATTCTGGCATGTATGAGTAGTGAGTGCTTGAACACTCATTCACCCTGAATCTGAACAGCAGAATAAATAAAAATTGCAACCTTATTTTCAAACACAAGAATGAGGTAGAGAGTGAAGAGTGAAAGAGTCTATTCTTTTTCTTGTGCTATTGGCTGATTTGCTTTTACATTCCCCAAACTGAATAAACATATCCAAATTTTGGTCTTGTGTAACTGTATTCTTTCAAAGGCCAGAGGAAAGTATCCATCAAACTGCGCACAGAGATAGTAATACCTGTGTGTTTAGACAGGGTCTTACCTTAGCCTTTGCTTCTCTCATGCTGTCTGTTATTCTCTTGTTGGATTTTATCTTAAATTAAAATATAAGCCCTTCAGGACACAGTCTATATCTTTGGTAGTAATTACACAGAGCTAAGGCTTTAAACAGAAGATGAAGAAACAGAAATAACAAGCAAGATTAGAAGGAGCCAAGGCTGAAAAAAAAGTAAAATGGGCTCTTTTAGTACTCTTCTAGTTAGTGCTTTAGGGAACTAAACAGCAAATTTGATTTGTATTGGCATATTCACAACTCTTGTGTCCTTTATCAAACACATCAAGATGTCAAAGAAGATAGATGGAAGAAGTATTAATAAAATTCTAAATTATGTAATGAATTTACTTTGGGTTCCTTTGAGAAACAGCCTCTCTTCCTAACCATCCCTGTTCTTCTCTTGTGTAAAAATAATTAGAAAATAATTTTTTCTTAGGCACTGTAGGTGATTTGCTTTGCTTCATATAAATGTGTAACTTATATGCTGCTTCATGTTAATAGCTTGAGTAAGATTACTTTTTATTAGAAATGGTGATCTAATCTTTAACAGAGTCACTTGAAAAATGATGTAAAAATGATGCAGAGAAGCCAGCTTCTGAAGCCAAAGCATTTCCCTGGATGGCTGACTGCTTTAGGCTGTGTGAGAGGGCAACCTAGGTGTAGCACTTTGTGCAGGCAGATCATCTTTCCCACGTCTTTAAGCACCTACTCTTATTTGAGGCACTAGTGGACCATAAGCAAGCCATTCTTTCCAGCTGAAGCTTCCATGAGTAATCAGGGCTTTAGTATGTTATACAGAACATGCTAATACACCCTTATTCAGATGAATATTAAATACGCTGCAGGAAACAAAAATACCCTGTCTCCAAATGCATAATGTATATCTTGACACGAAGACCAGAATTCTTCTCTTTTGCAACTGCTGTGCATGAAGCACAATAGATTTACTGGAAGAAGGGGAAAACCTTAGCGATGGATATTACTAAAATAAGAGGGGGGGCTTAAAATTGAATAGAATTTTGAAATAATTAATAAATTGTCTTTATTTTCCTCACAATATATGTGCATAGTTCCAATTTATCTTGTTACATTACACATAGACTGAATGAATTCCTTAGTGTACAAGCACTTGCTTTTCTCTTGAGTGAGTTGTAACGAGTTGTAGTACACTTGATGATTATTTCTGGAGAACATGCCTAAAATGTTATGTATCACACTGGACAGTCTGCACTTCCTTCGAGTTTATTAAAGGTTATTTTACTCTTTGAGTAATGGTTAAAACTAACTGCTGTGTGCAATGAGTAATTCAGAAACTGAATACTTCCTGTGAATACTTACTCCACACTTCTTTTGGCAACCATTCTAGATTCATGTGTTTGTAATATCCAAAGGCAAAATTTATACCCAAAGAATTTATTTTCCCAAAATGCCTTTGATTTATTTTCCTCATTTATATTGCCATTGAGTTTGAAGTGTGCCAGGCCATTATGGAAGTACTGTGGAGGAAATAACCTCTCTATAAAATGCACAATCAAAACCATCTATCCTGCAAGCTGTGCTTCATGGGAGGACCTTTGTCCCTGAGTGAAGCTCTTTCCAAACACATACCAGTAATAAGGAACAATCTCTGCAGGACCTTTTTTTTTTCTGTATTTCTTTTTCTTTTTTAATGAAGAAGGCTGAGGGAAGAGGGAGTATAAATAAAAAAAAATTATAATTCAGTTATCCTCTGCAATTCATCCCTAAATTATGAAATGTGAGACAGATGATAAATATCTTCAAATATTTGATAAATGCATAAAAATGCAACCACCTAATTCCTATTATTATAATTACCACAGAAAGCCTATACTTAAAAATAAGTTATCTGTGGTGCAAAATGAAGCAGCCAGACAGTGCTAGACATGTAATCAATCATACAATCTTGAGTCTGCTCCACCTCTGTGCACTCATAGGGCTGAAAGAGGCAGTACTCTGCATATAACTTTGCATATCAGCACATGAATAAGGTCTGCATCAAGGACACTTTGCAACCAAAAAATTGGCATTCTTCACCCTTATAGGACTTGACTTCTATAAACAAGTATCAGCTTTTTATCTTTAAAAGGCTGTTTTAAATTCTTATTAGATACTATTTCAATGTCTTCCCCACAGATCCTTAACCATTGCAACACAGATGTAAAGTATGGGAGACATTATACTTCTATAAAATCAATCAGCTGCCATGGAAAATGACTTTTATCACATGGTGTCAATTAGAAAAATTTCTTGTGCATTCTGGTAATTCTTGAGCATTTTAAGTACCACATCCATTATTTTACCTACTGGTATGTTGGTAACAGGCTGGGTCTAAAATATTCAGTGTCAAATGGCACCTTTGAAAAATGCTACATTTCCCTTGAAGAATTAGTGAAGAAAAAATGGAAGTTAATAGTTGGGCTAAACACAAATGGAATTTTAAGAGACAAGGAAAAGGCAATTCCAGATCTTGACAATCTTTTTATTGCTGTATTCCACATACTTGCTACAAACAGCACAGGTGATAGCTTTCCTAGGAAAGCTTCTTTTTCTTAGCAAAAATCTTTTATAATAAAAATGTTGAGAACTATAAATATGAGTTACTACTGCCTTTCAAATGTACTGGACTTTGGAACCCAAGGAACACTTTTCTCAATGTAAAGGTTTTGTGTAAACTTTAACAAGCAGTCACCTAAAGATTTTTTTTAAATCTAGCCAATTCACATGGTTTTTATTATATGAAGATACTTAACCTTTCATTTTGTGTTTTACAAAATATTCGCAGCATCTGTCTACTAACACATGAATTGTAGAAACTTACTGATTTATGCAATAATAGAAAAACAGTTGGGTTTATTTTCAGCTGCAATCATAATTCAGGACTTTCTCAAGGTGCTTTTCTCTAAGCCTCATTTTTTTCCAAAATGTGAAGCAAAATACTAACCTACCTCTACAGATCCCCTTAATGGGGATGTGTATGGGTGAGAATGTTCTACTTTTCTTGTGCAATTTTTAGTTTCCTACTTTTTAGTGCACATCATCCTCTTCTTACTCATAGCTGCACCAAGCAATCCTCACACCACTTTGCTGTCAGGTGAAGACTGCAGCCATGTTTCAGCTTCCATTTTTGTTTTAGGTTAAAATAAGATGACAAATATTTCTTCAGAAAATTGCCTTGCCCTTTCACATAGCATTTTTTGTTCCCCCAGAAAATTTTGATTACCACAAGACCTCAAGTGGGAGTTATTCAAGATTTTCAAGTTAATGGTTGAAAAAAAAGGTGAATTCAGAGTGGCAATTGGTCACAAAGGACTGCTCCACTGTTGCGCTGAGAGTAATTCAGGGACACCTCATAGTAAGTATTGTGCAGAGCAACTGTTCTTTCATAAATTCAGTGTAGACACATTTTCAGCAATCATCTCTAGGAACCACATGGTCAATTGCATTTACCTGCATTTGTTTTTGTACTAATAATTACTGAGGAGGATTAAGGAAATGTAAGTAACTGGAATTATTTATTTTCTTGGGCTGTGTTAGATCAATTTCAGAAAAAATTTGTGAAGGATTTAGTATCTAAACTTACAGAGGCTTCTTGTTTCCAAGCTATAATCAGTGTCTCTTCATGACCTTTTGAGAGAGGCAAAAAACATTGCTGAAGCTGGACCAAGAGGCCTGGGGGCTAAGATATTTTATGGCATTGTTCAGAGTCCTTCAGTCAGGACAGGAAAGTGATGGTGGCAGCCAAGGATATACTCACTCCCAGTGTAGGTAGTTACACTTTCAAGGACTTTAGGTTGCTTAGCAATTATTCTCTAAAACATTAAGAATTGAGGAAAGGAAGAGTATGTTGTTCTCTTCCAAAAATAAGATGAAAAGAGGTCTTAAAATGTACACTAGATGCCCTCTTTCATTCAGTCTTACTAAAAAGGTTTGCATTTAAGTTTCACACATTCAATTTAACATCCAAAATACCAACATACCAGCCTGAAAACTTCAGCTCAAACCAATTATTTTTGGTTTTTTTGATCACTGAATTTATTTTTTTCCTAATGCCAAATAGTATCTACATATGATTATTCAGAAATCTAAAAGAAAGCGTAAGTTCCAGCAAGCCTGAATTAGGTACACATTTTCAAATGTGAGCTTAAAACATAAGAGTAATGGCTGTACAAATCTGTTAAATTGTCCTTTGGATTTCTATATAGATCCCATTATTCCTAGAAAATTTTTCAGGACATTTCAGTTTTTGTCAGAACTAACACAACCTCTCTTATCTGTGAAGCTGGGGTTTCCAGCTGTTGGATAGAAGATGTGCTTTTCTTATTACTCTCATCTGGTACTAAATGATAAGAAAGACAACAACACTCCATTTAAAACTAGCTGTTGCAAAGAAAGGCTTCTATTGTTACAAAGTGTGCTGTCAGTTGTTAATATTAATCTCTAAAAATCTAATAATGTAATGAAATCTTTTGCATCATGGCTCAATTTGTAGGCTGTTGCTTGCAGTACATTGCCAGTAACATGAACAAATTTTTCACAATTTAAGCTTCTTGTAGCATCAGAGTATTCAGCACATGCAAATGAATTACTTTAAACAATGAGAAATACTGCACTTGCTGCAAAGGAATTGGTTCAAACAATGAGAAACACAGCACTTCTTGAATGAATCAATTTGCAGAGTACTGCAACATTCTCAGGCACTAGTATTTTTAATGAGCCTCTTGCTGTTTGTATAGGAATGTCTACAAGATGAAGCAAACCAATCCTCATGGTGTTCATTACCTTTTTTCTCAGCCTTTAATAGACACCCAACACTGATTGTCAACTAAACTCTCAGATGACAAAAATCCAGCCTGACATCTTTAAAGCTCTTTGAGAAATATGCTGGGTTCGGTAAACCCAGAAACTCACAAAAATCTGTTGAATCTAATGTTGATTTGCTGGCTATAGTCTTGTCTTCTCTCCATAAACAGTCCATAGATCACACAATTCAAACTTCCACACTCATTTAAAAGAAATTTTCCTCATATCTACTCTGAATCTACCCTCTTTTTTAGTTTAAAACTTTTATCCCTTGTCCTATCACTACAGTCCTTATTAATGAGTCTGTCTCCATCTTTCTTTTCATCCCTTATTGGGATGCCGCTTTTAAGTCTCCCTGGAGCCTTCCTTGGGTTTATTCCAAAAAGGCAGTTCCTGGATCCTGTTATTCAGCAGTTAATGATGTCTGACTGAGAATCACATAGACATAGTTTTGCTGTTTCTTTTTTAGACTGAGATCCTTGAAAATGTTGTTGCTTCTTTCCATTGGATCTCACTGTTACTTTGTGGAAAGCCAGCCTCTATTTGTATTCATCCGCTAGGAAGTCATTACCAGACACTTCAAGTACAGGCCTTGATTTTGGAAAAAATTAAGTCCTGTCTTAATCTTATCCAGTGGAGTAAAATCTTATGTATAAATCATGTAAATTGAGAGGAAAAGAATTCTATCTCCCTCAAAATATATAAGCATCTTAAAGATTTCTAGAGAAACATATGTGTGTATGTGTACATACACAATATATAAGTAAATATGGTAAGATGTTCATTTAAAACTTTTCAAAGCCTATAGTTTCATTTCTTACAAAGAAAGTTGATGTTTTAAATATCCCCTAGAATGGAGAGTCTGAACAACCTGTTCCAGTGTCTGACAACCATCATAATAAATTTTTTTATATATATTTGGTGGCAGTTGGCCACCTTTGCCAGAAGGGCACATTGCTGCCTCAAGTTTACGGACCATCTTTTTGTGGGGTTTTGTTGTTTTTGTTGGGTTTTTTTTCAGGTTTTGGCTTTTTTTCTCTAGTATATCCACAAGAACACTTGCAAAATCTGGAACCTAAATGATGTACTGAAAAGTTCATTTATAGAAACTATTCATTAGTACCAACTACTACACAAAAGAAGTTGGAGGGTTTGAGGTCACATGTTTTTCTTTAAATGGTGATAAACTGTCACATTGAGCAAACTGACTCACTTGAGCATTCACTCTCAGGAGGTGTACGGTGAACTTTCTTCATCCTTGGTGAAATGCTTGGGTGACAGTACACCTGCTTAGGTGTCAGTACTAGTCTTCTAGGAGTGTCCTCAGAAGTTCTGTTTACGAGGTTACCATACTGGCTAAGCTCTTCAGCTCAGTCTCAGATCTGTTCTCCTTGACATCAGGATCAGGTGCTACGCTTCAGTTGGTGTTGATAGATAATTTGTAAATTGTGTTGTCAACACAACATTTAATCTGCTCCAAATAGCTCATAAACAAACCTTTGATTGATTCTTCCAGTTTATGTCTTCTGGACAGGATTTACAGCATTCTACTTATTTGGATGAAAAATAGAGAGAGGCAAGTTGTCACCACTGAGATAAAGAGTAATTTTTTTTCCTTCACTTTGTAGCTTAAGGATCATTTTATCATTACTGTATGAAAATGTATGAAGACTTAAATCTGTGACTGATGATGCAGAAGCTGTAAAACTTGCTGAAGTCAAGAGTGTTCATACCAAATTACCACAAGCTACACACATTTTAAGCCAGGAACATCCAGTTCACAATGCAATAGAAACTTGGAAGCGTTATTCCATGATCAATGCATAGGATGGTGTTAGCCAATGACATTTGAAAGAGCTGTTTATTTATAGCCTCAGCTGAACATTGCAACAGAGCTGGAGGAAAAAATGAGTTATTTCAAAGACAAGTAATTCAGAAGGAGATCTGTTGGGTGTGGGGGCACTGAGTTTACTGTGTCCAGATATTTAATAACATTAAAACAAAGAATCTGAAGGAATAAGGCTTACTTTACTGACCTTGTCTTTTGTTATAAAATTAAATTTAACTCACAGCTCAGAAGATCGCATTAGTTTGGCTTTGAAACATTTTTCATTTATGTGTGCTTTTGAATCAGCACACTACTATCTCTGTTGATTTAGTCCAGCCAAGATGTATGTATAGTTCTGAAGCACTGTTTATGTAAGGCTGTTATATCACCCTAAAGCACAGGTACCATCCAACAACTTGGGCTTGAAAATTAGAAACTGAACGCCACTGGGCTAAAATTCAATTCCTATCAAAATTATAATGATAAAACATATACAAGCAGTTTGTGGCTGATATGAAAAGATTAAGGCAAATAGTTATCTATTAATTTCAGGAGTATCAGAAATGTAAATAAGAACCTGACACACCAATTCCGTTTTAAATGTTAGCTAGTTTCTGCCACCCAGCACTCTCTCGGAAAAAATACTGTTTTGCAATCCGCATATCTGAGTTTGCATATTTTCAACTTTGAAGCCAACTTTGCGCTGCTTTTTTCTTTTTCTTTATATTTTTTTATACTGAACCTTCTGGGTTAAAAAAAATTACAAATTTTTCTTTTATTTTTAGTTCTTATTTTGGCACATGCATTAAAGCTTATAAAGTAAAAGTGAAAAGTCTGTTCCTGAGGAAGGACAGCAATAGATTGATGTTTGTAGATAGTTTGTATATAACACCCAGGGTAATACTAATCCAAATATAGAAAGTAATTACCCTGACCTTGATATCTGTCATCATTATCTTGCTTATAGCACAAATGTTTTGCTAAGAATGTCATCAAAACCATAGTTTTAGATCTATTTCCAGTTAGAAACTCCTCCTAATCATTGCTCTCCAAATATTGTGGTTCTAAAGATACAAAAGTATCAGTGTATCTAATTGCCATAATTGTTCCAAGAGAGAATTATGAGAAACCTCCTTCACAGACTTCATTCCAATAGCTTTTATGTACTACTTGCAGTGCCAGAGCATTTCAAAACTCTGTTGTGTAGAAGATTATCTTGTACCCAGGGAAAAAGCAAGGAGAACAAAAAGAATGATTTTAGGGAGTTAAAACACCTGAAGTGCACTTGATTCTTTCATGGGAAAATACGTCAGAAATTGACAAAACACCCTAATGTTTCTCAACTTGTAGGAAACATTTCTGGTATACAAGGTACGTACCAGCAGCATGGCTAAATGTAACACTAGCCCCTGAGAAGCAAGAGACTCATACATCCACACAAGGAGAATAATACACAGTGATTTTCAATCTTCTGAGAACAGCAGTGGGCTACTGGGCTTATTTCATGACTATAAAACCCCCATAATCTATAATTGCTGCAAGCAGAAGTGATTTATTGGAGTACTTTCACATATGTGAGATAGAACTATAACTTATTGGCAGTCATTATTTTTAAAGCAGGGTATTAAAGGAAGGGCCAACAGCTTGCTTACTTTGTAGCCTCAGAAACAGGTGATTTGCAGTTCCAAAATATCAGTTTTGATGAATAGTTGTGGTGAAATTATAACCGCTGTTGTACAATGAGATAAACTTCCACCTCCATGAGAAAAATATAGACTACAAAATCTGATTGGAAACAATCAATGCTTTCTATTCTTCTTCCCTGACTGAACAATTTTTGAATTTATGCCAGTCCAACAAATGCATTAACAATCTTTAGCCACTAGGTATTTATGAAAGAAATTGGAAATTGGTTTAATTTGCAAGTCTGATGAAGAGATAACACACTGATCCAAGAAGGAGGAAGTGATAGTATGTGTTTGCTATTTTCAAAAGAAAATACAGAAACACACATACAAGTGTGTATCCTCTTACGTATATACACATTCTCCCACACAAAGCAAGTACAGTAAATATAGAGAAGAAAGCACAATCCGTTGCTAAATAATAAGGAAGGAAAGTAACTCAAAAGCAGGAGAGTCTCCAATGAGTTATGAAGTTCATTTCCTAAGTATCAAAGATACTTCAAAGATTAAATTTATACTTGATATATAATTTAAATTAGTCTTCTGTTCTTATTGAGTTTTCTTCAGTTTTTTTTGTCTATAAAATACAGTGTAAACCACATAGCCTATTTGCTCTGTATAATTCATGGGATGAGGTCTGGAAGAGAAATTTTTTATAAAGACAATGGTGAGCTACATTTTAAAATCCTTATCCTATTCACCTTGATTTCAAAATTAGTGAAATGATCACATGCACCAGGATTAAGGAAGTAAGTAATAAACAAAAGAAACTCAAAAGATGTACAGACAGCTGCTTGAACAGGACTTGGTTTTGCCAAAATTAAACACAAGAAGCAGTGTGTTACACTCCTCATCTGAGAGTCACAAAAATTCTTCGTGCAGAAAATTTAAACAGCTTCAAGATGCCTTCTTTTAGTGTAAATAAATCTATAACCTCACATGCATAAGTACTTATTGCCAATTTAAATCCCTCCTATTAAAAAGAGGGGTACCATATAGTTGTGGAATATAGGTAATATGGGGACTGAAATTAAACAAGGAGGCATATTTGAGTGCTAAGTCCCCAAAACCGGTCTCTTTGAAAGAGAGTGGTGAGTAGTGAAACAAATAAAAAGACAGGCAACAGGCCTGGCTAAGGTTTATGTATTTGTTGTAGTAATTACATGATCATATATATGAAGCAGAAGAGTTATATAAATGGAAAAATTAATCTCTATTGAAGGAGAATGTGAGTTGGCAACAAACTCTGTGTAGAAATACTCATTGCCCCTTAGGGGTGTGACTGGATTCATCAGTGCCAAGGCTGGGCAAGTTTTCCAATCTTGTTAGTAGGAAAAGGGGGGAAAAATTTGTCTTTCCTTTTCCTTTCACCAGAGTCCATAAAAATTTTGGTACCTTACAGAGCATATGCTCATTTGATGTAAGATATGTCACAATTCTTCTACACACAAATATAATGCAGAACACCTATTTGTTTTTTGATGTTGTGTTCCAAGCACATAACCTTTGGAAGTGATTCAGCTGCCTTAACAGAGGTATCCGGGCTTACTGACAATATCTTTGTGGAAGTGGCAGATGTGACCCAGGACGTATGGCAGACTTTTCTAGAATGACAGTTAGAAACCACCCTACGTGTCATTCTATGACTGTGTTTGCATAAATTCATTTTCATCAAGGGTGTTGATCTGGATTCACAATGGGTTTTTTAATTTTTTTTCTTTTTTCTTTAATGGAACAAGATTTTGGTGCTCTTTTACGTAGATTGATTGGTTTCAACATTTACCAAGGAAATCTGAAAACCCAACGGCCCCTACTACATGATAGGTATCAAATTAATCTTATTTTTCCCCTAGGAGACCTTCTTAGATGTAGACAATAAGACATTTAAGATAGGAGAACTCACAAGTCTTCCTCCTCTACTGCACACAGAAACTTTTAGAGCAGGGAGTGGGTGGTTGAAGTGTGGGTGAGTGAGGGCCCCAGGCTGCAGGGGCAAGTGGAGCCATTTCGGCTAGTTCAAAACCTGTGTCACTGCAAAATACAGAAATGGTCCCAGGAGCAGGATCCTCATCCATTGATCTTCAGCTTTCCTTAGCAGATCTGCTTCCCCCCAGGCACAGCTCTCAACCTCAACTTCAGCTCACGTAGTGGCTATGTCCCAAAGAGGAGAAAGCAGAATGGGAGAAACAATTTTGAAAAGTGCCTTTATCACATTTTTTGAATCTTCTGACTTCATTGTGTCAGAAAAGTATAGTTCAACTTTCACATGAACATATTGGTTTCAATGAAGGGTTCTTTGTGAAAGATTTCCTTTGAAACTATTGCTGGTGTGAAGCAATGTGTCCTAGAGTAGGCCATTACTTACTGGAGACATCATAAATTCTTCATCTGTATTAATTGCAGGATGAACTAGAACCTCTGCATTACTATATCCAGGAAAATACCTTAACAAAGAAGTTAGTAATTCTTCTGATATTGACATTTTTAGCTTCTTCCAGCTGGTGCTGTTCTCCTAGATATGATTGATTGAGTTTTCACTGTGAAGGAAGAACTAACCCTAGGCTTGAGTGTACAACACTGAGATAGTGGTGAATTACATCAGGAGTACTGGAGAATTACCTCAAAATCAGAACTTGCATGTATGACCCAGTATGTTATTCCAAGGTGTCCTGATCTTCGACATTTTGACAGATATTTGAAATGTTTTTGTTCTATCTGAATGCAGACTTTGACTATTTTTCTAATTCCCTCTGCTTTTTTTCTTCTTTTTTTTTTTAAGGGAAAAAAATATGTCTGATGCATCTCAAATTATTGGTATAAATGAAAATTATTATTTTTCAGACATGTATGAAACCCTTCAATTTACTCCATGAAAGAATTTACAGAATTCTGCATTAAACAAAATAACAATAAGGAAAACAGAAAGTTGAAATCCTACATAATTAGATTAAAATGTGAAAGCTAAACAATTTCTAATAATTGAAGGTTAACATTGTACATAAACCAAAAGAAAATAATCCATTTCACTAGTATGTCTAATCAAGCAAAGCATTAATCAGTAAAACAAGATGAAAATTGAATGAAAAATTGAGTGATTGAATTACGTTTTCTAAAAATGCCATCAAATTTTATCTTCAGCCTGATTTGCTATCTGAAGTAATTTAAATTTTTTGTTACTTTGTCTCTAACTGTAAATCTTACTGTTCTGTCATTTAATTTCAAAGCTTTTATGACTTCCAAATAAATTATTTTGAAAATATTTCAATCACAGGCAAGTTAAATAAAACATTTGTTAGTTCATTTTTGTTTTGTGCTGAGATGCTTTGGCTGAATTTTTATCAAAGAACAGGATCATCTACTAAAAATAGACAATTCCTTACAGCCATCAATTGCCCTTTCTTTTGGTCAGAAATAAAAAAATACGATTAATTATGTAAGCTTCCAAAGAGAGATTTCCAGTAACACTTTAAATGAAATGCTCCCCCCTTAAAAGGATTTAACTCAGACTTAATGAGAAAGTTATTGTATGTTAATTAAATACACACTGATTACTATGAATATTTATCAAAGTGTAACAATAATTTGCATGAAGATAGATGTTGAACAATTGAATTTCAGTAAATATGTTCCTAATAATTATTTAACATTCACTAAATTATGCAACTAAATGATTTTTTGGCAAAGATATTGAGTATTTATTATATATTATAGACCAAATTGTATCATTACCTACACAGGTGCAATCCCATTTAATTAAAGGGGAAGTTGTTGTCACGTAACTGAGGGCAAGATGCAATCATATGTAGCAACTGATTGCAGAGCATATTTAATGACATTGAACAGCAGTTCTGAGATCTAGAGAAGCAATTCTACTCACTTCTTTCAAAAGCTTGTTGAAAATTAGGCTGAATGATCCAGCCAGAGTATTTCCTTTCTAATACACAAGGCGCCCTTCAACCAGTTCCAGTTTCATGTCCTTGCAGTCTATGGAGTTTCTTGCCTGCGGACATTTGTAGCCTGTTTTTTGAAGTTTTTGTAGCCTGTTTTGTTGTGCATGTATCCTAGCTGTACTGCAGCACCAAGTCCTGACAAAAAGTGTAAAGGAAAATCATCCTAAATCAGTTCTTTTTTACTGTTGCTCCTCTATGGAAGAGTCTCTGTGTCTAAATCTAATCTAATTTTCCTATGGAAATATTAACAGCTTATTTTGTGTATTACTAGCATTCGCCCTTCTAGATGCAATATAGATGTTATATGTGGCACCCTGATTTTCATAGTCTACCATTTGCTATCCTGCTCAGTTGGAGGAATTTTGAGATCATTTCTGCAATTTCTTAGGAGAAAGAAACAATCTTCAGGCTACTGTTAGGACTGGCACTTTCTGTGCCTCTTGTTCAAACCAGTTTAGTCAATGGTTCAGGAACTAAGATTAAACATAAGAGACATCCTGTGTCTGTAGGTCAGTGATGACAATATTTAATCAGAACAGAAGAGCATCCTACCCCTAATATAATTTTTAAATTCTCTCTAGTGTCCCTTAATACTTATTCAGTCCTTGAATAATTTATCAGAACAGAGATTATGATTCCTTGGGCTTGCTTGTAAACAACAGAAGAGAGGAAATGACATATTTTTTCATAGGAATATATTAATTCAGAGCAATTTGGGAGCTTGCTGCATACCACTAATAGTAAAAGTTTCAAAGTGAGTCAAACAGGACAGAGAAAATAGAGCCTGCAGTTATGCCTTTTGCACTTATTTGTCAGTTCGCTTCTATATTTACTTCTCATGCCACATCCTTTGAATCAACACAATGTCATAAATTCTCTCCCTTACATGTGACAGTGAAGCATTGGAATGGGTTTTGGGATTTGCATGCTCACTGCACATCCAGTGGACTTCAGCCAGAGGTGGGAAGGATATGGCAAGGGAAGACATACTTCTAAAGGAAAAATCTGTCAGTCATGGTGCAATGGTCATCCATCTCTTTCCTTGCTATCTGTCAGTACTACAAGATATGTGGAAATAGATTGTGTCTTTGAAACCTCAAGGTCCTTCTAAGAGCTGTTGGAACACAAAAGGCTCATATTCTTAGCTGGAAAGTCCATCTGGACTTTTCTTTTCCATCCACTGCCAAATTCTTCAAATGGCTTATTCTCTCAAAGTAAGAAATTAATACCATCACACAATCATGTTTTAGTGTTTATAGAGCTCAAGAAATTGTCTTGCTTTCTCACCTTATTCTCAGTCTAATTTTTAAAAAGCTAAAAATGGAAAATGTAGGCATAAGTTTTTTTAGAACACGACTGAATTGTGGACATGTACAGGATGACCCTCATATTTAAAAAAGCTAATGGCATTATCCACTGGATGGAATGGAAAATAGAATTATGTAAAGGATTGTATAAGAATATTATCTATGTTTAAGAAGTTTTCTACAAGGTTAAGATTTAATTGTACTATCATCAGTGTAGATGACAAATGATGGTATAGTTGATGTATATTTAATGAGTGGCTTCTGTAAGCAATAAAAATTAGAAATTATAAAGTTAACCAAATCTGAGTTAGCACTCCTTGAATTCTAAAGCAGATAAGATAGAACAAAAAGGTATACTTAAAAGAGAATTTATTCAGAATATTCTTATTTTTTTGTTACCAGCACTAGGTTGCTTTATTCTTCTTGGTAGTAACAGGGGCATAAACAAACTTTTAAGTATAAACAGAGATAACAAGCACTAGTAGGCGTTGTCTCCCACTATGCTTTCATGAAACATTTCAATAACAAATAGTGGTAACAGTAAGCTAATGTCAGTGGCTGACTGCTTTTAATTTTTTTAATCAAATGTTTAGTGATAATCCTAGAAAAAGTAACTAGCTTTAGGTCCTATTAACTAGGTGGATGCTCATACCTGATTTGGCAGCCAACAGCTTTTATTGGAGGTATGCAATAAATAAGAGGAAGGCATAAGCTCTGTCAGACTCCTTGCTGTTACCATTGCAACTGTACTTTCCACAAACCATATCCTTACTCAGGAGTTACTGACAGCCTCCCACTACTCAGATTTTTTACTTTCTTTTTGGCACAAAAGAAAATCTTTCAAGCAAAACCCTGATTGTTTGCTTCCTAGCCCAGTAGATGAAAGGTGTCATAGTTTCCAGTCAAGAGTTCCCAGAAAGGTTATTAGCTATTATAACCTTCAGTACTCCCAACCCTCCAAGTGGGAGAAAGCCTCTTTCTGACTGATATCATGCAGCCTGTCAAGTCCTCATAAGAATACTCCTGTTATTGATATATTCTATAAAAAGCTGTTTGCAGCCACCTTTTCTAAGCAGTCCAACAGGACAGGCTTCTGTTGCAGCTGAGGAAGGTGTTACTGACAGTGCTCCAGCAAGGATCCTTCTGCACTCCTCAAGTGGGGATGCAGAGAGAAAGAGAAAAGAAGAAAGTCAAGAGCTGAAGTGTTTTGAGCTGTGATACCATCCTGCATATGCTACTCTCTTTTTCTTTTTGATTAGGATTCATAGGCATAGTAGTCATTTTGTACAGTCTGCATGGTGACTGGCAAAACCTCTCTTGGATAAAGATACCCTTCTTCTTGGACACAGATATTCCTCTCAGAGATAAACAAAGCCACAGTGTGAAGCAGTATAGCCATGTTATGTAGAAGGTTCTGTAGTGGGGTTTATGATGGAGTTGGGCCTTCAAATAGAATTGCAGCAAATGGCAGACACACACTCCTAATTTCCTAAGTTTTGGGAGACATGAACTTTACAACTACTGATGGGTGTATTTAGCTACTAAACAGATGCAAATGCAATGGTCTTAAATGGCATTGTATCATATAGTACACATTAGAGGGACTAAGGACTTCTTAGGACATCTTAGCAACAATTTTGCAACCTCAGAAACAAAGAAAAAAATTACTGAACTGGTGACTACAAGAGAGATTTAAACCTGTAGATCCTATTTCCTTCTTTCCACTCCCCACCCCCACTCCTCAGTCGCCTTTATTTCAATCTACTTGATATTTTATAAATGAGGAGAGCTAATGGCAGAATCTTTCTCTGTCAACACCAGTTCTTCCTGTATTTTTGTTGAGGAAAGAGCACTAGGCCTTGTCTCCTGGTGGTGGGATGTGATTCTCCATGGCTTTAAGCAAGGTTTTTCTGTCAAGAGCTGATTCTCTCCCCTGTGTACTGGAGTCTGTTGAAGAGGATCCAGACACATAAATCCTTTTATGGATTTGACCTTAACCTTGTCAAGTTCTGCATCTTAGTTTTTGTCAGCTCCCAGACAAAGAGGACATGTTCAGATGTGTTTATTCTCTTATTATCTGTTTTGTATGTAAGGACTCTGTTCTAAATCAGATCATTTTGGAGATGATTACTTTATGTTGTCATTTCCTGGAAGAGGCTAGGTGCTTACCTGACACTGGACTTGCTGAGTTGTCAAACTGAATAGAAAGATCCCAAGTACTTAGCATTTTTGTCACTAGTCTACAGAGAGGAGAGGAGAGAAGAGATGTCTAGGGCAAGAGTTCTGGTCCCAGAAGGTTGATGGCCAGGTATCTAAGACTGATTGGAAAAGCCTTACTGCAGTCAAAAGCAAGGCCAAAGGTGCAATTAACTCAGAAACTGCTGTAATTTGTATTTCATTATTAGAGTAAATCAATACAAACAGTCTTGCCAGACACAGTCAATTTTTAATAAAAGAAAGTTAGTAATGAAAGAAAATGCAGAATGTGTGACAAAGACATTGCAAAAATTTTTCATATTGTGTTTCATGAAACCTTAGCCTGACACAATTAACAGAAAAAGTAAAATAAAAGGCTTCCTTTAGCCTTTTTATACTTAGATAATGTGGATCTTCCATACCAAAACCGGATGTGTGTAATGATTACTATAGCTTAATTGTAGCAAGATATTCCTAGTGTGCATTGGGCTTCATGAACATCTGGAGCAGAAAAGAGTCTGTACTGAGAACAGCAATTAATAAAAGATCCCAGAAGAGTCAGATAATTGCAGGGATCTCCCAAACTCGTAAACTACACACTAAGTAAAAAGTAAGAAAAGGTAAGCAGCTGAAGGGACCATCCATTTAAACTCTGTTGGATTTCCTGGATCAGAACCTCAGTGCACAGGAATGAGGGCAATTTTTCTTGTACACTATGATCAATCATTTTAGCAAAGAAAAAGGTGCTGGTATTCAACCACGAAGATACTCATAACATTAGATTTTAAATTTCCCTTATATGAAGTAGTGTTAGACGAAGTATTTCTTCTCATAAAATGTTCTGGAGTTTTATCATTTTAAAATTGCCTTTTAAAAATTAAATGAAATAGCTAAACATTTTAATCACTTTTTAAAGTCTTTTTGACATCACTACAGTAGAGCATTACTTCAGAATGCTGCCATGGCTGTAACATAGCCCAAGGCAGGACCGAGTACAAGCGTCCCTGTGATGAAGCATCTGCATCTGGGATTTGTGACACAGAGGGAGAACAATCCCAATGACTGCGACGAGCCTTGATGTCCACCCTGCACAAACTGGCCCATGAAAGTAATAGAAACACCCAGGACAGGGAACACATACATACGGTGGATGACAAAAACAAGTTAGGGATGATTTAGTAGAAGAGCCTGCACAATGAAGCAGCTGTGGGTGCTCTGGAAGGAGCCCAGACAGTGCTAAAGCAATTTAGAAGCACCCCTTTGTCTTCCAAAATTAGAACAGACATTTTGTTCTTCTATCCCTCAAGGTCTTCATGCATAAAAGTAATTAAACCCCACATTTACCTTTCTTTATCCTGCTCTACCTTAGTCATTCCAAGGGGTTTTATTTCTCTTTTAGTGTAGAAGTGTAAATTTCTTCAATGTTGAAATAAGTTTATGAATACAGTGCTGATGTTCATAAACATTGAAAAACCACCCAGAGTTTGTTACTGCCATTGTGAAAGATGTCTCACTCTACTATTATCTTAGCTTTATGATATCATGTTTTGTGTGGGATGAAACTTTGCGCATATATTAAAGCAACAAAGACAATAATTATTGAATCGGCACACCAAGAGCAAGAGTGGTTCTTTAATCACACTCTATTCCATGAATACTGAGTGGAATACTACAGTAAAAAACCCTGATATTTTGACTGAGACATAGCAGAGCTTTAGTGCTCATAATACTCTACTTTTATGGGGTCATATTTCTGTCTCAGATATATTAGTAGATTGTGCCAAGATTTAGGCTGCGCAGCTGCAGGAACTTGAAAAGTTGCCTCTAGTGTATCAGATACAAAACACGCAACATTAAATTTTGTGAACTATAGCAGTTAGCTAAGAGTATGATGTCTCTTTAAGGAGATTCAAATCTGGTTTCATCTAGAGCCCATTGAAACAAATGTGGATTTGGTTGGTTGTAAAATGACCAGAGTTTCAGGTCTTGACCAGAAAAATGACAACAAGAACAAGATGAATCATTTAATATTAATTCCCAGATGCTCCATGGAAGAAGACAGTGCCATGGAAAAGATGACCTCTGTCCAAAGAGAATTAATAAGATAGAAACCTATTAAGGTTGTAGATATCAGCTGTTCATATCAATTCAATGCCATATAGTAAAAGGGATTATTAAGGAGAGAAATAAAAGGATTATTTGGAGTTTTAATGGGATATTCTAAAAAGCTGATTTAACTTCACATTTGTAGTTTTATTCTGATATCTGTTGATAGCTAACGGGAGACCCAGCAGGCAGAGATGGATGTGCTATAATGCAGAATTTAAAGTGCCCATGTACTCACTGGGCTTGTTTTCTTATAAATTGAGGTCAAAGAGTTTAGAAATTATCTGGGAATGCTAAAGGCAGTCATAGAATAATAGAATAATTTAGGTTGGGAAAAAAACATAACATTGCCAAATCCACCACTAAGCTGTGTCCCTATAGAGCTCATCTATGTATCTTTTAAATACCTCCTGACGGTGACTCAACCACGTCCCTGGGCAGCCTATTCCAGTACTTGACAACTTGTTCAATGAAGAAATTTTTCCTAATATCCAGTCCAAACCTCCCCAGGTGCAGTTTGAGGCTGTTCCCTCTCATCCTATCACTTGCTATATGGGGGAAGAGTAATTCCACTAAGTTAAGGTTTTACTAGTAACATGCATTACTACTTTTTGTAACAATGTCAACTGCATGCTTGGATAGCGACACATGGGAAAGGAATTTTCATTTGCAAATAAAGTATAGAGAAGGTGGTATTCCAGTGGTATTTTAAGACCACATCTCCTTAAAATATTTTAAAAACAGGTACCTAGAATCTTGTAGAAAATCTGATATAATTACTAATATTATTATAATCTGATATTATTAACATTGAACTATGTATTCCAGTATGCAGGGCCGAATGTGTTCAGTCCCTTTTGCCTTCCTAATACAGGTTGTAGAGTGCATTAATTCCTTTTGCCTAGAACACTTAGATGAAGCCTTCCAGTTGCATCCATAGTGTGCAGAGGATATGAGTGCATAGCATTTCATTATTAATGATTTTGCTGAGTGTGATTCCTAGGACGCTATTGGAGCCAAAAAACCTGAGAAGTGGAGTGGAAACCTAAAAAGCAGGACAAGACATAAAATGTTTGATCAGTTACTAGGAAGATACATTTGGGTAATAGGAAATAATTTGGTCTAAATGCAACTCAGTTCTCTGGAAAGAGATGCTAAAGTACTCAGTGAAAAACATTATCTGGAGAACAGATCATAGGTGAAGATTGTCTTGTGCTGTTTTTTGGGTGTATTCGAACAAACTTGAGAGTGTAGAAGGCACTAGTTATTCAGGATGAATTCAAAGACCTGTCAGTATCATTTGTAAAGAGGCAATAATCCAACATCAGATGGAACATGCATTGGTTGTAAATAAAAGGATCAATTTTTTAAAGTTCTGATTCTTCAACTCAGTTTCATTTCTTATACAACATTTTGGCTAACTCTTCTTGGCATAAGCAGATAAAATGGTTGAGAACATACTACACAATCACACTATGGTCCAGAGGGCAATGGTACCTCTGAACGTGGTAAATAATGCAGAAAGGGCATAAGATGCAGAGAGAAGGTAAATATTTAGTTTGAGATTGTCAAAGAAGCATTAGGGAATTAGACCCCTAAATCCTAAAAAAATTCAACAGGAGTTGGAAATTCAACTCAAAGGGTCAGGTTACTTTCTCTACTGATTTATCCAGTGAATATCCAAACTATTTTTAATTTTTTTTTTGTTAACTAGCTGTATTTAGACTATTCCCCTGATGTTTCCTACTCAATCACTTTAATTATGAGATAAGGACTTACTGCTTCCTGCTTTGATAGGAATTGCTCACCTCTGAACTAAGTTGGAGTCAACCACGTTTTTCTCTATTTTCACATTAAATAGTCTTCCTTTATTAATTCCTTGGTTTAGTGCATTTCAGTGCATTGAGAAAAAATAAAATTAAATTAACTGAAAAGTACCATACTGTACTAAACCAAATCCAAAAATCTTCAATGTTATGTAGGAAGTCCATAATTATTTCTATCCCTGAAACCTATTTATTTATTTGGTGTAGCATTTGCTGTGTTATATATGTATCCTGTTTGAATCCTTTACTTTTCTGATTTATAAAATATAAATCATTGTATTAGTTAAAAATTTTAAGAAATATCAGTTCTTATATAAAGGAGAACAAGGTCTTTCCTCTTCTATCCCCCACGTTTGCTTTCACTTTAGTTTTTTGGGTTGTTTCACTCAACAGTGTGGGTTTTTTCCCCCCAAACTGGGAAATTGGTAGTTCATACTTATTTGGCCATAGTGGATAATCCCTGTTAGCTTCTTTCTGTGTTCTCACACATGGCTAAAAGGCAAAGCTCAGTTCTACTAGACAATACTTTTGGGGATGCAGCTGTGTACTAATTACCTTTCCAGCTTACCAGCAGAAGCATGAAAGCAATATAGTGTAGCCCATCAATTATACAAATATTGGGGCAGATCTTCAACTCATGTAAGTGGATGTATCTGATGGATTTACTCTTGCTGGGGATAACGCTTCCTTTATTGACTTTTCAAAGCATTTCCAGATTTCAGGCCAAGTACTGCAGTACAGTTTGATTAATTTCTCTTAGCCTGTGCAGATCTTGCCCATCTTGTCTGCTGTGGAGATTATACTCATCCTGTATCTGAAGTCTAAGGTTACTATTGTATTTTATTTGCTGTGTTCTGTAAAGCTGCTCACTGATTTTTAATCCATGGATCATTCTTATTCAGTATTCCAAGTAAATTTGTAGGATCTTAACACAATAACTCCAAAAAAAATGAACTGCTGTCAGCTGCAAACTTTTCAGTTTAATAGTAAAATAATTCTATATTATTTTTATTTCAAACAACACTGAATAACCTAAGATTTTGTTATGATGGAAAGCATGTTATTCTTTTTAATGTCATTTTGGTAACTGCTGAGAATATTGAACAGTTCTTGGATACATTTAAACCTTTAATGTCTCCTTTTCTCTTTCCTTTGGCTGTAATGAGCTAATCTTTGTACACTGCAGGCTGAATATAAAGTATGAGGAGGAAGGTTTGCAGAAAGACAAGGAATAATCTTTATTGTTGATGTTTGCTAATTTGGAGTTGCATGAAATCCATAACTTGAAAGTACCTTTTAAACAGTGCTAAATTAAATGCATTTCTCAAAAGGAAACTGAAATTAAAAGGATCCTGGACCAGCAGGGATATTGCCTTGTGAAGAAGTATTTGATAAGCCAAAAAGCTCCATAGTGAAACCCAAAGACAACGTTTCTCATCCACATGGTGCCATACAATCACCAGAATTCAGTCTGAGTTCAGAAAAGAGGAATGGGGAGTTTTGTATCAAGCCACATGAAGGATAATCTAGAAAGGCCTTGTCACCAGAAGAGGCAGTGGCAAGCTGGAGCATGATGGCAGTCTGTACCCATGGCTGTCCATAACGATTCTCTTCTCAGAAATGGAGATGAACCAAAATGAAGAGAATTCTCTTGGAAGAGTCCCAGAAAAATCACACGAAACCTTCCAAAACTGTCCCCAAAGGCATGTATTTAAGTGAGCTGCGTAGACAAATATCTCACCTGGCCTAAAGAGCAGCCTGGAAAAAAAGGTGGTGGAAAGACTCTGGTGAAGGCGGATAGAAAGCACCAAAATAAGCATAAAATCACTGCTTCTCTATAAAAAAAAAATCTCTTATTTCATGTCCCAAGAAGGGAAGAACAGGAGAATTTTTTGTACCTCTAAATGTCATAAAAATGGCAAAACTTAACTCTTAGATTTCTTAGATTGTTCTTTAAAAATGAAAAAGAGTAGATTCATTCAAACAGATAACATATGTTAAATATCCATGGAAATCCAAAACAAATGCACTGCTTAACCAAGATGAAAGACCAAGAATACTTCTGATGTTTTAATCTGAAAAACAAACAGTTCAGTATATTGATAGGGCTTAATTATGTCTTTTCGTACTTAAATGACTTTCTATATTAAAACTGTAGATATTAAATTATGCTAAAGTAAAATATTCTTTATCATAATTTAAATATATTTTGTATTTGTAAAACTTTTGTGAGGTTAGTTCATAAATCTACATCAAGCATTTTAATACAAAGGATGTTGACTTAAACTCATCATCTGCTTAATCAACAGTTTTAGTTTATTATCAGAAAACATCAGTAACCTTGATGCACTTTATCTTAATTTATGCTTTCATCAAATAGAGAGAGAACTAAATAATACGTGTTAGCATTAGAAATGCATTGGAAAATGTACACCAAGAAAAGAATCCAAGAACATTTGGTAGCAAATGCTATCTTCATGCAACTAAATAATGGCAATATAGTAACACATTCCTTATGCCAGCCTTTTTATGTTGCCGGTCTTGAAATATGTATTCCATCTCAAATTATTACTAGAGTTCATACCTACCTGCAGTACCGCAAGGTTATATTTGTCTACCAAAATCAGTACTATCATTCTGAGGCATCTTTTCTTGAAGATACCCTTTCCAGATTTTTCCCTGAGTTCTTGTATATAGTGACTATGAGGCAGTTCTTGAAGTGTTGCACAGCGTGTCAGTCAGATGATTTTGAGGGCAAATCCAAATTTATCTTGACATATTTGAAGAAAACACTCCAGTGCTAACAGTGGGCAAGTGCTGAATATGAGGGCTATGGTATTACCATGCTCCCATGGAATAAAGAATTATTAATTGGGGTTTGTTTGTGGTTTTTATTTTTCTTTCTTAATTACACTCTTCCCAAACACTTCTGGGAGGTTTGGAAGGGACAACAGCAACAAGCATTCACCTAATGTCTTCTTAAATACACCTTCTTTACAGTTAAAAGCATCCAAAGCGCTGAACTAACTGTGAGAGAAGTGTGGGGTTTTATTTCCCCACGTAACTACACACAAAGAAACACAAGGGACCATTAGCTTACATGGCAACTTGTTTGTCTAGTTTAAACCCACCATTCATCCTTATGACATATTGAACATACCACAAATCCAGGGGATGTTACAACAAGCACCACACTGGTTTTCTGTTCCCTCTCAGACACAGCTGTGACAGGAGCAAATCCTGGGGGCATGGGTTGTATTTGGGGTCTCTCATGGTTCAAAAAGTCAGGTACTTCAAACAAAACATTAAAAATGTAATCACTTTATCATCAGCGTAATCCATTGACAAGAATGCATCATGGAAACAGGCAGCAATTATTTCCAAGGAAATTATTTAAATAAATAAGTGCAGAAAAAGTGTATTTTTGCAAAAGCCTCAGACATTAAACAATTCTTCCAAGGCTGGACATTTTCTAGAACACACAACTTTTTTTCTGGCATTATTTAGTTGACTAGAATTCCTTATCACAGATAATGCCCTTAGTTTTGTCCTTCTGCTTTCATTTTCCCCACTCTATTTGTATTTTCCCTTATCAGGTTCCATGATGAAAAGCAAAGTCCTTTAATACAAATAATTTTTTTTAAATCATTAAAATTGTTACAGAAAAAAAAAAAAAGTATAAATTCATAGAAGGATTAAACTAAAGGTAGTTGTACCAAAACTCAAAGTAGGAAGAAAGGTCAGATGATGTTCTGGAATCAAGGAAGATAGAGAGTCAGATCTTATGTTTGCTTTGAGTAAAACCAATTTCCAGGCACAGAAATGTAGCCCAAATCTTTTAAGACAGAATTGGGTTTCTCGATACCCATTGTTTGCTTATGGGGGACCACAGAAGTTCCTACTCATCTAAGTTAAAACAGTTTGTATGTAATATAAATTCACAGTATCATTACATGGAGATAAATAATTAGATGTTTTCACGATCATTCCACAAAGACTGTGTATGGTTTTTATAGGACAAAAGCCAAAGAAAGAATTCAGCCAAAAATAAGAATTAGATTGCAATTTGCCCATGTTCAAGCCTTACAATATAGCAGCCAAGGGCTGGAAGAAACAAATGGAAACAAACATGTAGGCTGAACATTGGACATCCAGCTCTTTTAGAAGGCAGACTCTTCTGTTTTGAAATTAAACTCAAATGAAAAAGCTGATTATCTTCTGCTATTAAGTGAATTGTATGGTCTCTTCATGCATGTGATATTTGCTTAATGTAATCTTTGCTTTTACAGTATCTTTTATAGTCTTGGATAGTGAACTTCGTGGTGTTGAACAGATTATTAACTTTTTTGAGTCCTTCCCAAAAGAATAAAGTCTTGGTCTTGGTTTTTGTGTGTTGTACTTGATGAATGTGTTTTTCTCTGTGTTATTATCTTTTGCACTGAGAACATTTTCAGTAAAAATCCTGTTTAGGAACCACATGAAACTGACACAAAGCATATGCATCCCCAGATTTATTTGTCTTTTTGCAAAGTGAGTTTCTATTACCATGTGTACCCTTTTAAAAGCTGCTAAAATATAAAAGCTTTTACCATTTGGTGAGTAGCTATTTCGCATTACTACTTTATGGAGTCGCATCATAATCTGTTAAATTCACCACATAATTATTAGTGAATCCTAAATGGCAGAGTTCATTCTTCAACACCTTGTATGACAGTGAAAAATAAGGTTTTTCATGTAAGTTCCTTGCAATACAGACTAATTGGCACACCAATTGTCTTTTACTATGATTTAAGTTTATTTTTTATTGCTTTCAGATTGTTAGCTGACATTCGTTTTTCTACTAGAACACAGTAGATATCGATCTTGTAAAGGCAAATATGCTTTAATTGTACTATACCAGTGAGATATCTGGGTTTTTCTTTTGAACAATCTGTGTGCTTAAGGTGATTTTCTTTCATGGGTTTTGTCTCCAGTAAAGAACAAATTGTATTTTATCCTGGTGTGTGATCAACAGAGTATATTGTCATTATACAACTAAAGAAGTTAGTATAGACCAGATTTAACACATTCTGCTGAAAGTCCAGTCTAAACTGAGCCAGCATTACTCAAGTGTCAGTAGCTTTTACTGTCCACGTATTCTAAGTCATCGTCATTAGTATGTGTGACTTATCATTAGTGTGTGTGCTAAGATGGTTATAGGCCTTCAGATCATGGTTACAATGTTGTTTAGATTCAGAAAATACAAAAATTATTTTAAGTAATATTAAGGAGCTGTTCTAGGACAAGCAACAGGAAAAAAGTACAAATCAAGTTTGGAGCAGTCCTTTGTAGACACATGCATGAAAGAAAGAGACTTGATAGCATGGTTTAGAAGGACAGTCTTAGGTTTATATCTATATTTCTAGATTTTACAATGCTGACATAGATCACTGGCTACATTTTATTAAAAGCAACTTAATAGTTGCGATTTATACATATACTATGTCGAGGGATCTAGTTGATGCATTTGAATTCCTATAAAAATTAACACAGAATTTTGCATGACATACTAAATTTCAGGATGTACTTCTGACCATTGCCTGGGCTCTATTCAGATTTTTCATCAAGAAAGTCTTACATTTCTTTGACACTCTCAATAAAATTAGTCTATTTTATTTAAAGCATGTTTTATTCTATGGTATATACAAATATTGCATCATCTTTATTTTTAAAGATCTATTTTACAACATTATTACCCATAATAAGTTTCATACTGATAGTGCTGACAGCACTGAAAATTGTCCTTTCTTCATGCACACAGGCAAGCAAAGTTAATTTTCTCATACTTTAGTCCAATTTTAGTGTCATACAGATAGGGACCATGGTCTGAACCACATTTATCCATTTATGTCTAGGTATCCAACAGAGTAAATTACAGTGATTATTATTATGTGGCAGAAGTTGCTCCCATTCTAAAGCTCTGCTACAGCTTCTTTTCCAATTTAAAGGTCCATTTTTCCTCAGAATTAGCTGAGGAGCACAAAATGACCTGACAGAACTTGCATAAATGTGACAGAGCTGGGAAGAGGACTTCTGATTGTTTCAGAAACAAAATCGTCTTTATTTCTTTTGAACAACATGCAGTTTTCACAAATGATTTAGCAACTTGTGGAGGATTTAAGTGTGACCAAAGGAAATGTAGGTGTAACTTCAGAACATGATAAATTAAAAAATAAAAAGGGTAACTTCCCTGTTTAGATTTTGAGTATTGAACCAAGAAACATGCATTCCATCTTGGGGACATATATCTTGCTATTCAGTTTTTTAAGAAGTAACAATCAAAGTTTTTTAAATGGAAAAATAATCAAGGCATAGATGAGCAGTGTACTTTTAGAAATGCTAAATGGACCATCACTTCAAGAAATGATTGACACTGACAGAGAAATTTGATGCTCAGAACCAGACATTTTATCTTCTAGCAAAAGCTTAGGAAAGCAGTAGGCAAAGACTGAATTGCCAAGGAAATATTGAAAACTAGTTATGACAAGACTCCCAATAAAATTCCTCAAATTTTCAGTGAAAGAAGGAACCAGAAGAAAACTCAGAACAAGGTGTAACTCTTACTGCATGGCTGCTGAGGTATCACATGTCTTTAGATGACAGACAAAATCTCCTGTAGTGTCACATTAAGCAGAATAAAAGATTTGACTGGAGAAACTATGAGAGAAGTAGAATAAAGATAGGAACAGTTTATTCAATAAAACAAATCCATAACAAATGCCAAGATTTGCAAAGTGTGTGCAAAACAGAAGATAGAAATATGTCTGGCAAGTGTCAAGTATCTGCCACAACAAGCATGCCATTGTGCCTAGGCAGCTGGTAAAACAGGGAGCAACTTAATAAAAGAAGTGAACCTTCTGAACCGTTTTGAGGGGAAGTTTAGTTTCATAAGTACTCCTGTTGCGAAGACACATCACAGAAATCATTGCTGTAACACGACTGGAGATCTCCCCCTGTGGCTGGGTTCAGCGGCCTGTCTTTCAGAAAGACCTTTTACATTATGGTGAAGGTACTAGGATGAATTAACCTTTTAATTTAACTGATTAATCAATGAGTTGGTGTCACTTTTAAAACTGCACAGAGCAGAAACAAATCTTTTGCTCTGTGCTACTACAAGTCAGAAAAAAAGTTCCTTCTTTTAATGAAAGATATTAAGACCTTCAAAAATTCTAGAGGAAATGAGGTATTATTTATAACATTTGCTGTTTTTTCAAAACATACAGTGTCAGAGAAAAGAATCGTTTAGTAAAACATGTATTTTAAGCTATCTGTGTATCTGAGTCACTATTTTGTCCTTTACAGGTTGATATTTTACAATGAAAACCTTCATTCTTACCTCAGGATAAATAGTTTTCCCACCACAGTATAGAATGAGAGCAGCCTGGCCTAGGAGGTAGGGTATGGAGTTGTTGAGGAGCAGAAAGATGTCAGCACACAGAAACAGCTCTTAGTTCTGCACAATACATGACAACTCCTGGGAGTCCCACTGAGTATGAGAGGCAGTGATAAACTGCACAGGTCAAGTACCTGCTGGCATGAAGAAACTCAAGAAAGCAAAGGGACAGCTGATGCATCCTGTCAGGTGTAAGATGAGGCAGACCTAATGTGGAGGACAACTGGAAGCAGGAGGTTACAGGCAGGGAAGTCCCACTGGGAGAGAAGTAGTGGGACCCAGAAGCATGAAGAGAGAGAAAGACTTCCCAAAGAGGAGAAAGGAAGAACTTCATAGTCCTGGCAGGCAAAGTTACAGGAGTGAGCGAATGGTGATCAAGTGGGAGGGCATAGGAAGAGATGAGAGTCAATTGCATGGGACTGTAGGGCATATGGCACACAGAGGTATCAGAAGGATTAAAATGAAAACCAGAAATGCTGAATAGCAGGATGGGAGTATATTGAGAGTCAAGCTGGCATTCATGACGACGTTTTAGGATCAAGAAAAGATATTTGAACAGGACGAAAAGATGGTCTGCATTTCAGGAGGAAGGATGAGTTAAAAGGTTTGGAGGTCAGAGAGGACACAGGCAGATAGAGAAAATTCTAAGGAAGGAAAGAATGTTGAATGTACAGGAAAGAGAAAGTGCTGCATGAGGGACTTCTGAGAGTGGAATTCTTCAGGGCAAATGGGTAAGGTGTAAGTGAGTGAAGAAAAAGGTTGATAGCAAAGATAAATCTTGTCTCTTTTCAGATATAATAGACTACATAAATGCCTCTCTTCTGTTCAAATAAATAGAAAACTACCCATTGGTTTCAGTGAGGAAATCAGTTCAGCTGTAAGGATATGGATTCCTTGTAAAGCGTCAACCTAGGGAACATGAAGAGGGATAGGTATTTTTCCAACAATTATATTCTGTGTTTGGAAAATATTGTGTACATACTCTACTTTTATAAAGGTAATTTGCTTAGGGAGGATAGTGTGTGTGGGATGGGGGTGTGTGTGTATGTGTGTGAAATTCTCCAGTATTCTGTGGCCTTAAAAAAAATGAAAGCTGAATCCTCACGAGAGCTCATCCCTTCCAAATTTAACACCTTAATTATTCACTTATACTGATTATTCCTTATAATCCTAATTTGTCCAGTTGCAGAAGTCTGTGTCAGGATTTAAAATTCACCTCTTAAAACTGAGTTTTGTTTTAGTGACATAGGTCTTGTTAATGTTAATTGAAGCTTGCTATCTGAATCGTTGGAAAACCACATTTTACTCTCAGTTTTCGTCCTGACTTATCCTTAAACACAATGTGAAAATTACTTCTCGTTGTCAGGCTAATACTTTTTCCAAGTAATTATACCTTAAAATTTCTCTTTCTTTATATAACCAGAGGAATATTTAGTTAGCATAATACCCCACTTGAAGGATATATGAATCATTAAGTATCAGCTACAGAATAGTTCCACTCTGTATAACTTTTATGAGTGGTCTGTGTGTCTACTTGCCTTTATTAAATCTTCATTAACATTTTACCATTCATCTTTTAATTTCCAGTACCACATCAGCTTTGTGGACTAATTAATAGCTCCTCCTGCCATGGGACACTAATACAAAATAAGAAGACAGGGTATTTTTTTCCTTCCATTTAGACCACACACATTTGCTTATGACAACAGCTGGCATCCTTTGAGAATTGTTATGTATTTTTGAAATTAATTCTTCCTCCAAACTTACCACATGAATACTTTGTTGAGGTTTCTGGTGTGAATCCTAGTTTCCTTAAGCACAGACTACATGCCTATAACCTTTGTGCACTTGCAGTGTGGAATATTTAAAAATTATTCTGACTTTGGATAATTTTTTCCCATAATTTTTCATCTAGCTTGTACAATTTCTTTCATATTAATCTCTTTAATCCTACTCTTGCTATCTCTAAATTTAGATTTTTCAGTCCTTTTTACCCTCAACACCCTTGGCATTGAATGAACTTCTTACAGGCTTTATGGAGGACTCTATTGTCAGCTGAAAGACTTCTCTGAATTACCAGGTACTGACAATTTTAAAAATTGGTTTTAAATCTATTTTTGCTGCCTTTATGTTTGCCCTCATTAGTCATAGCTCAGGATTTTCACGTTCTCTCTTTTGAGTTGCAATCTCCTCTCTGACATGCTCTGTCTCTGATTTCTGAATCATCTCTGTTGTTCTTAATTTTTTTTGCACTTTTGTCCTAATCATGCTTCTTAAAAAAACAATTACTTAGCTGGGACATGTTCTGCTGTAGAGGTAACACACTTTTATAATATACTAAATTGATCACCTTTTGGATGTCATGTTTTAGTACCACACTCTGAGTGATCTGAGTGGTTTATGTTAACTGTATAAATGTTGTGCTCGCTCTCAAAAATTTCACTTGACTGCCAGGTTAGTGATGGCAGCATTTTAGTCATCCCAAAATGTATCAGAGTGTTCTGACAGAGTCTCTAATTTTACTAAAAATACTTACAAAATTGAATCGGTACAAATGTCTTCAATTTTCACAGACTAAAAATGGTGAGCCATATGTCACAAATGTCTACCCAGGCATTCTGTAATCTGCTCACATAACATGGTATGTAAAACAAGCATTTCAAATACCTGGCATATACAGTCCAAAAGCATAAGGCTAAAGAAAATAATAATACTATATCTAGCATAAAATGACTTTCTCATTGGTACCATTATGTTATTAATTCTTCTAGCTGATATTAATAGCATATTTTCTTCTTTATTGCCTTCTATGCATTTCTTTCTAATCCACCTCAGCTTTTATAACACTCAAAGTCTTGAATATGCCAGATTCAAAATGTCTGCTCTTAGTTTTCAGGGTACTGCCAACAAAATAATTTAATCTACACACTCATTTCACACTGCTGAGCCCTGGGTTTGCAGCTTCATTTGCAGTCACTCTTCTGTCTGAATACACCTCCTTGGTTCTACCATTTCATCATTTTCTTCTTCCTGTCCCACTTCATTTGTGCTCATTCCATGAGGCATAGCATATCTTGTAATGCAGCATATATTCTCTGCCCTGACTTGTTTTGTGGTAAGCATGCAAATGTACTGGTTTTGGTAAGGCTTCTTGATATCTTTTCTGAAGTTAGTATTGCAGTTTTAATCTGTTCAATTTATATTTGCAGAAAGTAATATGTTCAGGAATACAAAACTTCTGGATATTTTGTAATTTAATTGAAACCAGTAAATTTGCAGAAACAGGCAAGCGATGTGTTTCTACACTAACACAAGCTCCCTTTCATTTTCTTAACAGAGGCAGTAATTTCTCACTGTAATATATTTTGCAGTCATGATTATTTTGCCATACGAAGACTTCTATGTCACAGAGACTATTTGTAGTAACCCTTTCGCAAACAGCTATCAAATTATATCTACTTACACATATTTGGATAAAATTACCTATTTTCTTAATTGTTGCTGGTAGGAAGAGGTGTGCATTTTCTTAATCTTGAGGATGAATCCTTTGAAATGAAGCTGGTATGATTCAGACTTATGGAGAGTCAATCATTATCTGTGCACTGCCATTTGACTTAGGTGTGGTATTAGGTACTGGAAAAAACCCCTTTTTATTATCTCTTCCTTTGTTTAACATATGCATTCTTCCATGTTATTTTCCTTTTGTTTTAATAGCACCTTTTTTTTGTACTTTTTTCTAGACTCAGTTGCAGCATACTAACCATCTTGTGTTGTGCCCAGGTTCTGTTCTATTTCCTTGCCCCTCTAAGTTACAAACTTCCAAATCCAGTTTTTAACAAACCTGTTACAAATTTTTCGAAAGGTTTACTTGTCCCACGGGAATTTAGCTTTCATTTTGCTTTCTCTAATACACATTTCATACCTTGTCACTTCAGTTCCATTAGGTCCTGTCATTTATATTATAATAAGTCATTCCTGAGTTAATCAACATCCTTACTTATAATGCTTATTAATGTGACACATTGTGGTGTTCCTTCTTCTGTGACCACTAAATTTTAAACTCCTCTCATATCTCTCCCTCTTTGAAAGTGATTTTTGTATTTTACTTTTTGTTTTTTCATTCTTTTTCCCACTCTCCATGCCATTTTAATTTCCTTTATCTTGTATATCCTTGTCAAATAAGCTTAATATAGTATTTGTTTTCTATTTTTCATACTTTCTATGGAAATAATTTTCTCAGATGCCTAACAGTTCATTTATCCTAATGGCACCAATAATTATTTGTATGAGGGTAAAGCCTGTGGGACCCAATCAAGTGAGCTCCTATTATCCTGAGTGCTGTGCAAATAACAGTCTTTGCCAGAGGTCAACAGGACACAAAGTTATGATTTCAGTTGCACAGTTAATTTAGAGAAAATATGCAACAAAGGATAATAAAAAAGAGCAAGATAAGAAGAGTGAAGGACACACCACACCAGAGCAGTAGATATGCTTTGTCCTAAATTCATTAGTTTTCAACTCCTATCTGGGACATTCAGTTGAACCCAGTTACCCCAAGTGCCTGCAGAGAAAGACAGCTGGAATGGAGCACTGTGGGAGCTATCAACCTTCTCAGTAGGCTCCTATTGACAACATGGCTTGATTTACTTTGACCTCTCAGAAGACCCAGGAATCCTGAAAATTTACACTCAGACTCTGCATGGTGTTTCAATATAGGCAAATACGTGCTTCAAATGCGTACCAAAATTTCCTTCCTGTGATTAGTACTCATTGCCATTTGTAAAGCCTCTATGCCAGTATGGATTCAACAAATCTGACATGAAGATAGGAATCATCAGTTTCTCAGTGATCCCATACTCTTGACAGAGATATGCAATGAGAAAAGTGGGGTTTGTCATGTTTTCCTAATCCTTACAACACACAATTGCACTCAAGTTTCACTTCAGGCTTAGTTTCAAAGGCAAATCATTGAGTTTTTTATCATTTCTTGGGGAGGGTCATTGTCAGGATTATTGCCTGATACTGAGATGAAACTTTTGCCTGAATTATCTTGTGGACAATCACAACTATGGAGTTTACCACCTAAAATAAATCTCTTTTCTTCTACCAATGTTCTAAAAATACTGGCAGAACGTCAACACATCTTCTCTACTGTGGCTGCACAGGGCCTCTCTTGAGAAATTCTTCTTTCCCATGCAAACTATGAAAACAATAAGATAACACTTGGACACCGGCTGTTTTTCCTGATCTGTTTGGATTCAAGACAGAGTGTGTTTTGGAATTGGGTGTTGTAAGACTTCGGCCAATCACCCCGGGGCGTGGGTGACCACTGTCCAATCACCTGATGGGTTCTTATCATATGTAAAGGGAAATACAACAATAAACTCAGCTTATGCTGCTTCTGCTGCTTCTGCTGTTTCTGCTGCTTTTGCTGCTTCTGCTACTTCTCACTGCACTGGCTCGTTCCGGGTAAAACAGTGACATTCTACACTTTACTTCTATATCTCAGTATACAAAAGATACTTACCGAACTTGGTGGTTATAATACTGCATGTCTTTTTACCTTCCTCCTGGAGAAGTGACAAAAAGCAATTTCTGTCTCAATTTCTTCAATTTACCTCTTTAAACCACACCAGTACACCAACTTGCAAACGCCATTATCTAGGGAGCAAAATACCATGACCATATTTAGTTCTCTCTTCACAGGTCAGTCCATCCACATTACTGGTATCTTGTTACTTACCTCTGAAATGCCAGCAACTTAGTGACATAATTTTTATAATGCAGTGCTTATAAATAAATATATTTCAGGAGTTTAACAAACTCACAAAGATTACAATTGCATTTGCCTTTTTACTGACATGTACTGTAGTTTTGTCTGCCTGACTTGTACCTATAGGTTAAGTTTATACTTGAAATTTGTGTTGCTACAATTTGGATGGTCTTGTGATTTAAAAATAGTGTGTACTATATTCATTAATATAGTGAAGAAAGAGTGTAGACGTACTTTTACAAAGACATTGCTTAACTCCATTCCTGTGTGGAATATCTATACTCTCATATAGCACCTCTGATTCTGTATGATCACGAGTGCTCAAAGGAGACTCAACAATTTTAAATATGTATCTTACTGTTGCTGTGGGAGAACTTTCTGTTTAAGATGAGCTTCTTTGTTTCTTCTAGTCACTCACTTTTTCTATCTTAAAAACTTCCAAGTTTTCCCTTCTAGTTAAATGTTTGAGCTGCAGATATTTTTTTTCCTGAGGTATACTAGCTTTCATTTTTCCTATGTTAAACCTTGTGGGCAGATTCCTATGTTAAATCTTGTAGCCAGCTTCTTTATTTCTCCTCGTATAGCCTTTTAACCCTCCCTTCATTACCTGCTTTCTGAACTCTTAATGCTAGAACCAAAGTGAAGTCTGGAACATAAATACATGCAGTTCTGCACATTTTTAACTCCTAAATGTGGTTTTGTTTTAGTTTTTTTTTCTGAAGACTGGGAATAGATGTGCTTTCTTCACAGCTTTACACTGCTGTAATATATCTATAACACAAAATTGCTCAATGGGAGTGAAGAGTCAAGCAACAAGGTCCTGATTTGAAGTGTGCTGTTGCAAAGACCCTTATTGACTTCAGTAGGCTTGAGATTCAGCCATAAATCTGTAAAACCAAGTGATAGGGTCAATGGTTTAGTACTCTATAAAATTTCATTTAATAAATAAATGCAAAATTTCATCCAAATTGTCCCCATAAATTTATACCTCTCTTTTCTCATTCTTTAAATCAATATAGATGCAACACAAGGAATGTATCAGTGTCAAGATATCAATAACTCTGCCACTGTTGTCTTTTGTTTTATATGCTTTTCCCTTTAAAGCTAGGAATACAAATATCTCTATGTTGTTCATTTTTTGTAACTATATAAATTCACATTCAGAATTATTTTTCTGGTTTCATTTCAATTGTAGCTTAAAAAAAAAAACAACACCACCAAGTAAAAATCCCTCACAGAGAAAAAGAATCTGTCTGCTAAATTTTAACCCAATGTGATGTGACTTAATGAAACAACTGTGTTAGAAACCCAGAGAAAGGAACCTCTGTAGCAGCAGCAGCAGCAATGACAGTGTTAACAGTGCTACTCTATCATACAGAGGGCATATAGGCCTTCTTCAGAAAGATGTTGATGGATCTCATAAAGCTGACTGGTCATTGCTATCCATTGTCTTGCAGAACAGATTAATAGATTCATTGGTTCTTACTAGACAAAACTGTTCACAGCAGATAGGATTTATCCTGAGAAGTTCCTGCATTCTGCTTGCTGGTACAAAATGCTCTTTGGCTTTCCATCTTTCAGTTGTTGGCAGGTACTTAAATAAGAAACACAGAGAATCCGTTTACGGTTATGGGTCTCTGTCCTCACTCATAATTATAGTTATTAGATAGATTTTAAAAGCTCTTTTTGTCAAGAATAAAACATTACAGAGACCCCAATGGCACAATTAATCACCCTCTAGATATGTCAGCAGCATGATACAAGAGTTGGTAAATGTAATACTATTTTTTTGTGTTGGATGGAAATCAAAAAAGGAACTATTTGGCGATATGCCTCAGATCATTAAAAAGTTGTCTACTGTGGCACTGCAACCTTGACAGCCACAGATCAGCTCTGGAGGGAACTAGCAGAGTCAAAGGGAACCTGTAAAACTGAACAGATCTGCATTCTGTTATCCTGAATATTTTCACCTGATGCACTCTGATATATTTGTTATAAAAAAAGAAAGGGAAAAGGGAGGGAAAAAATCTAATGCCTTTTACATCAGTGAAGCAAATAGAGTAGTAATTTGATGCTTACAGATGTTGGTGAAAAGCTAGCATTTTTGTGACTATTCCCTTTGATGGGATTGAGTGATGGCTCATCAAGGGCATGTCTAGGGGTTATAACGGGGCTCTACATCATGTTGCACCTTGTCTAACAACTGTTTCATCATAATCTCTGTGTCCACTACCTTTCAAACTGCATACAAAGAAATCACAAAGTTCAAAAATATGATAGCAAATGTTCCTAGTTTATGCTTTGCTGTTATAAAACAAATGTCAGAAGAATATACGTGGGCTCAAAAGTTGATGCTTTTTACAACTGTGATTTTGTATTATACCACTTGTCCCAGAATACTGGGAAATGGTCTATGATAACTCTCACACATTTTTACCAGTCTTGCAGTGTTATTTGAGATAATGCCTGAATTAGGCTTGATTACTATGATTGATTCTCATTCTTATTTGAGCTGTATCTCCATCAGGAGTGTCTTTGCAAGCTAGAGTCTGAAACTGTTTCACCATACAGGTTTTTTGATCCTTGTCTAGCAGGGACACTACTGTTGGCTCAAACCTCCACTTTTAAAGTCCCACTGAGTCATGAAAAGAGATATTCCTTGTTTAAAGAGAAGTCAAAACAATTCCAGCTGTATTTCATTGTCTTTCCCAAACCGAAGGAAAAACAAGCACATATTTGCAAAAATGAAATAGTAATCTGGTTGCTGGACTTTATTGCCTACACAAATGGCATCTGTGGACATCATATGAGAAACCTAGATGTAATATTGATTACAGTAAATGGAAAGGTTTTGTGACAAAACTACTGTATCAAAAAGTGTTGAGTCTATGGATTTTCTGGGAAAAAAATACCATTTGTCTCAAATTCTCCTAAGGCTATTGACAGGTGACTAGCTAAGTGTTTGTAAACCAGGGTGAAAAATGGATTTTGTGGAGGTAGAAGATTCTTTTGATGTACTTTGTCTCTTTTGAACAGTTCCGTTTTGATGCTTTCTTGATTGCTTTGAGCAATTCTAAAATGCCATTTCTGTTTTGGTGAGAGATCATGGTCAAACTATGGCCATGTATCAATGAATTGGAATACAGTCTACAAAATTTATGTAGACAGAAAATCTTCAGACTGCCTTTTGCTATTATTCTTGTGGGTGGTGGGTGTGAAGAAAATAAGATGTCTTTATTCACAAGGGGTTGGGATAGAGTTAAGAGTATAACAGTTGTAACTGGCTGTCTTCTATATTGAGACAAGTTTGCCTACATATCCAACAGGAAAATTGGAATTAGAGTATCCCTCTCATGCATAGCTGTATTTCAATACTAAATTATTATAGTCTGCACTGAAGTGCCTTAGATAGGGGTCAAATTAGTGGCAATAAAGCATGTGGGTGAGGTAGAATTTCTAACTGAGGTGTTTGATGCCAACTTAAGTTTTAGGTCAAGCAGGCTCCAGTATATACATACTCACTCTCCAATCTGACAGCTCTGACCAGTGTGCATTCTCCTCCTCAAAACACACAGCACCATGGCCAGTCAGAGTTCTAGGGCTTACCTTAGGCTCTAGTGCTATTTTTTCTTCCTGTGCTGTATCTTGCTCTCTGCCTTTAGAAAAAATGACTCTATGATAATCAGTTTGCTGTTTCAGAATTAGCTAGGAAAAAAGGGAAGGGATGACTATACCTTGGGGCTTCTCTGTTGCAGTGGCCCAGCCCACCTTGGGGCTGAGTGCCATACAGTGGGTGGAATTCCCCACCCAGGACTCCGACCCTGAGGGCAGATCCAATGGCAAGGCCCGAGTCTAGGGCTGACACCCAATGTGTGTCACTCCCGCAGCATCTCCTCCCTTCTGTCCAGAAGCTTCGCTGTTCCTTTCTTCCCATTGGCTCAAACCCCTCATGTTTAATAATGTAGCCTATTCTTTATGTATGAAGCGCTGGAAGGTTCTGTTTGGTTCGGTTCTCTATTGGTTGGTTTGTAGCTGTTCCTCCCCTGATATGTTATGATTTGTTCCCTGTTACCTCATGTCCTTCCCTTATTGGTTTGCTCCTTTGCTCCCCTCTCTCTCTCGCCCGGTTTAAAAAGTGCTGTCCCCCCTTCCCTAACGCCCTTTGACTGGCCGTCTCCCTTCCGACCACACCCCCTGCTCTTCAGGGTGGAAATAAAGCCGGGACTGAAGACACAGCAGAGGCCCTCTCTCTCCTTTACCTTCGCCGATTTGCTAGGCAACAGCACTGCTGCAGCCCGCCTTGACTGCTTTCTCAGGCAGCACAGAACTGCCGATGGGTCATTGGTAGCCACACCACTGGGGCACCGGACCTTGTTGCTTGCCGAGGCCACTGGGCGGCTAGCGGCCAGAGCGACACTTCTCTATTTCCTTCTCCTACCCAGAAACATACTGATCTTTTAAACAAATACAAAAAACTGAGTTTTTAATCATGAAGGGTAGCAACTCTCAAAAGGTAGCAACTCTCAAATGGTAGCACCTCTCAAAAGGTCTTACACAGTCCAAAAATATTCTTAGTCCAAATATTTAAATCTTAAAAAGAAATGTAAAATCTCCATCTTCCTCCACTCTAGCCTCCCAGTTATTGTACAATAGCTCAATTTCATGTAAATGTTCCAGGCAGTTTATAGAGGTCTAAGTGCTCTTTGGCATAGCTTGTCCAGCAACAGGGCTACATACTTCAGCCTCTCTAAATCCAGGTTCAGGGAATGAAGAATAGCTCATTCTTCACTTCTGTTCTAGGTTTCTTGCTCTTCAGTCTGTACCTGATACCCCCATAAGGTGTTGGCAAAGCTGTACTTTGTAAATATCTCATAAGGGAAGGCTTTTAGTGATCCCAGTTTGTCCATTATGACTCTTCTACCAGAAAATACTCCCCTTGGATCCATTTCTTATGGCATTCTTCCTCACCCATTTTGGTTACAGCGAATCAGATAAGCAAGCCTTGCAATTTAAATAGTGTGAACCAATCTGGCTTATCTTCATGGCAACATGTTAGGGACTGATTAAATGAGCAACAGAGTAAAGTGTTGGGGGACTGAGTTGAGGGGGAGGGAGGAGGAGGAATAATCTCTGGGAGAAGGTCAGTCATGAGCTGCTGTGGACACATTGGTTGCACTGGCACAGCTGGGGCTAGGCAGCAACAGCCATTCACTCCTCAGAGACCTCTCTGCTGAGGGCTGAGAAAAAAGATGTGGAATAGGTACAGATGGATACCAAAATGATTAACAGCAGCCCTAGTTTTGTTGCCAGGTAATTCAGGAAAGGTCTTGCAGTATGCTTCAGCACAGCTGGCAAGAATATGCTGTGAGGGCCAGTCTGTGGAACCAGGCAGGGCAGCTTTAGCTTGGTGCCTGCAGTGCCACCTTCCCTCAACTGCCTGCTCTGGGTGCTCTGGCAGAGAGGCTGCTGCTCACAGAACACCAGAGGGAAGGGGCTTTATGCATCACTGATGCATTTTGCAAAAAAATAGGCATTTAAATCCAATTGGTTGACTTTGTACTGAGGCACATAAGAAATGCCTGCTGTTGCTGTTAGGGGGGTTGTATTCTCCTCTAGATATAAAAGAACAAGAGGTGACTTTTTAAATGCCCTGCTGGTTCTTGGTTTTGTTTTGCTTTTTTTTTCAGTGAGCAGCTGACTCAACCTTGACCCAATTATTTCTAAACTGCTTCCTGGCCACCATTGCAGTGGCACAGAAAAAACCTGAATGGATCTTTAGAGCTTTTACTGCTGCACTTTAGAGTATACTCTTTCTAGAAAGAACTGAAAGGCAACTGGGGTGCTGGCAGAGCTCCTGATGTCATGCAAAATATGCTTTTACAGAGGGTGATGTGAGATGAAAACATTTGCTCAGCGAAGTTGTATTTCTGTCTTCTGTGATTCCTATTGCCAAAAGGTGAGCAAACATATTGCAGGCCTTTGCCTGGGTCTAATCCCAGGCAGGTGGAGACCCAGATGATTCTCTGGATGAGACACATTCTTGCATCATGAACAAGGTATTGCAATGCCAGGAGTCTGGCTACAGTATGTCAGTGTTTGAGATTTCATTTTCTTCAAAGAGTGAATTAAAGGAAATATAAGCTCTTTCATTCTCTCTCTTTCCCCTTTCCAATATTTTTAAGAATAGAAAAAAAAAACGAAGCATTTCAGTGTCACAGTATTAAAATATGTGACTTTTTGTCTAATTTTCCTCAAACTTTGCCATATCTGTGCCCTCTTATTAGCGTCCCCTTTGCTTCCTAATTGTGTTCTCTATGTCCATCCTTCTCTTTTCTCCCTTGCTTCTTTGCTTGTCATTGACACATAATCTTTCTATCTTCCTTTTCCTTGCAATGCATGAAATTCTCGTTTTCTGCAAAATTTCTCCTATTACAGAAGTATTATCTAAATGCAAATATTTAAGGAAAAACAGAAGATAAAGTGAAGTACTTTCTCACTGAAGTGTGTATTCAGCTGGCTTCAACATTAAGATAGTAAAACCTACCAAAACACCTAATAGTAAACCTTAGTAAAATTTTTTTTAATTACTGGATTTTGATCAAAAAGAAAGTTTTCCTTTGTATATCCCTTATGAATAGTTTTTTTTCTTATTGCTTAAGGGAATGCATTTTAATATTATATGTATTCAAAAAGTGTCCAATGAAACCACAGTAAAATACAAATCATGCATCTATGAAGCCTCACTCAATCAGTACGCTTGGAGCACCAAAGCTACCATTGTCTACTCCTTTACAGAGCTCTCTGTTCAGGAATTTATTTCTATCACCTGCTTATGAAATGCATTCAAAACAAAAACATCATAATTAGGCCTTTATACCAGAATTAAAATTCAACACTTCCCTATAATTTTAATCTGGCTAAAATCAGAGGTAATTGCAGAGCTGAAAGAGCTTTTTTTTTGGTCCTAGGATCTGGTTTTGTTGAACCTTTTGATAATATAATGTGAGATGAGTTCATATAAAGAGATTTCCAATACAGGACTGGTAGTGACCGTGATAGGCACTTGGAATTACCTATGATAGATGGACAAAGAAGTAGGATAAGCAGTTTTAAATCAGGTTTTTCTAGGAAATGAAATCTTTCATGTTGCCCATTTTTCACTGTAAAATAGCTAGTTTTCTCTGTTAGACAGTCTCAAGGACGATTTCTGTAAACATAGCTATGTTGTTGTAAAAATTATCTTTTTACATTCCTTTCCCATGGACACAGATCCTTTTGACGGACACTTCTTTTAACCAATATAGTTAGAGACGGAAGTGTTAACTTTCTCCAATGATCTGTGATTTCAAAAAGTGTATATAAGAATTAAACGAAAGGGGTTTCCCCCCCTTTCCACCCTTGCTCTGAACACGAGAACATTCGGACTCCAGCTCTCATTAATTCTGCGTCTTCGGCTGATAAGCCGGGATACGCGGCTAATAACAGGCATCCCGGTAATACTTTCACTCTTGCAATCTCCAGAGTAGTTTTATTTAGTTTCCACTGGGCAACTCATCTATAACAGCACCCTCTACCCTGTGAGGTGAGATTTAGGCAGCAAGCAAGCATTTTCATGGAAAGGAGTGACACCCTTACCACTTGCATTTGCAGTACTCCTCTGAAATCTGGGCTCAGCTGCCCTTGGCTCCCACTTCATGCCCAGCTCAGGCAGTCACGATCCCCAAGGTGCAAAGAGCACTGCTCCTGTGTCACACTCCTGCCTTGCTGCCACGCCTTGTCCCTAACTGTATGCCATTTGTCTTTGGGCAGGTGCTGCTGAACAGCTTCCCAGGCTGCAGCAGTGCTACAGAAGCATCTGTGCCAACACAAATATCACACTGTGCTAGGAAACGCACAACCTCACCCAAGGGTTTTCTGCATTCTAACAGTACAGCCAGGCTCCAAAATTTCAGTGGGTAAATTGGAGATGATTGTCCCTAAAGGGGCAAAGCTTTCATATTTCACTCCACCTTTGACTGATGGACTTATTTGCTTTTACAAGAGTATTTCACAGTGTTTCTGTTCTCATATTCTTGTGAGTTTGGAAAGTGTGATGGTCCCGTTTCAAAGATAATGGTCCAAGGCAAAGTGGCACTGTCTCGAAAACTGCACCTGCCCTGGTAAATTCACCTGTCTTGGCCAATGGCCTCTTGGCCACAGGCTAAGTAACAGACTGTACATTTCACATTGCTCTGGTTTAGCTCCCTCTAGAACAGCAACACTGATTAGCCAATGATCCTGTGTACCCTTTTGGTTCCAAGTGGTAGCCTTAATGCATACATCTTTTTTTGTCTCTGCTTTTTGCTTAAAAGTACCTAAACCTGAGAACTGTCACAGCTCACTAGAGTGACGTTTCTGGGATGCCCACAAAGTTTCTGTTCTCAGGCATTAGATTCATTGCCTTGGATATTCTACACAGGTAAATTTGCAGATTCTGTAAAAAAATATGAGGCAAACCCAGTATTCTTGTCTACATGGCCTGCCACTTGGGAAACTCTCCCACATTTCACCCAAATTAGATCTTGAAGAGAAAATATTGACTTAGTCCCAAGGAGTAATCCAAGGGCAAAATAACACACACAAGCAGTGTTCATGAATGAAAGGACCTGCAAGTGAACTGGAAAGCCAAGTTATTTGAAAGTATAGCTGCACTGCAGGTATTAAGGTACTTTTTTTCTATCATTCTCTATGGAGACCTAAATCCACACAGGGATTTTGGTCTAACTTGACTAAAACAGTATATGAGTTAACCTATTCTTCGTGTGCAAAATATGACTTAGAGTCACTATCTAGCCAAAAATCTGGTTTATGCTAGTACTCTATTTTATTGGAAATATTAGGTCAAAGAACAAGTTCAGAGTCCTGGTGTTTTGTATGATGCTTTGCAATCCTAAATCTAGCTAGAACCTGAGGACTGTGCCAAAACATCATCTGAGCACACCTTACCCATATGAAGGACTGAAAATATCAGTCTCACTTCCATTTCTGACAGACAACATGCATTTGCAAGGTACTTACTCTTTGCTCTTCCTCTTTTTCTCTTCTTATTTTGCCTATTTGAAATGGTGGCAGACCAGGACAAAGAAAGCAGGATAACACTGGAGTGCTGCCTGCCATATTCCCAGACTGACACACTATGAGGAAGATCATCTCAGGCCATCAACTTGTGATGCTTAGACCGCCACTAAGATTGAACTGTGAGTCTTTTTCTGAAAGAAGTATTCTCATAAAACAGAAATTTTCTTCAATTGAAACAGGGAGACAGTGATGGAGTTAAGCAAATACTCAGGGCAGTGGAGGGGAGAACAAATTCAGTCTAGTCCTACTTTGACAGTTAGTCACTCTAAGAATATATCATCAACATACATACTTGAATTACGGTCACAAAGTGCTGCAGCATTTTACCCACCTATGGGCAGGGTAGAAGCTAAAAAATCTGTATTTTAAATGTATCCTAAACCAATAAAAAGTGTCTGAAAAAGTACATGCATAAGTGAAAAACCAAACATAAGTGGGCTGGCCTCAGGATATCATTATTTATTGAAACATATTTTTCTTTTCACTATGGTTTTAGAAACAAATGGCAGGTGCAAGCAAAGAATAAAATTAGTCATCATTAGTTCTGCAGAGTATTTTGAATCATGCAGCTGAGATCTGGACAAATAATTCAGATTTTACTCAGTAAATCTAAAACCAAAATCCATTTATAACCTGAGAATGCTTATTAATCTGTAGCTCTCAGGTTAATAGTTTGTGTCAATTACCCAAGCAGTCTGGCATAGTAACCACAATCTGTGTTTCTGCTATTCGGTACAACAGCAAGGGCAGGAATTTGCAATTTCTCTGTTTCATGCCAATCAACTTCTTTATAAGAATATTTGTGAAGATGGGAAGCAGGGGCTGAGTTGAGGCATCTTTCCTTTTAAGGTCAGCAAATTTTCAGAATTTGCCATGTCTTTCCTGATACCTGTTGAGGCTAACAAACACTTTCCCAAATGCTGCCTTGTAATTCAGAACACAGCTTTCTACATTTGACAAACTTCTATTGTAATTTTTGGTAGGTTCTCAGATTTTAGATCCACATAAAGGTGTGGGGAGTTTAATGTACAGTCTCACCTGAATCAACCTGAAAGTCCTTGGAGACCACTGTGAGTGTCTAATACAGGTATCCTTGACTGGGGAGGCATACATTAATAGTGAAATGACATATTAGGGGTGGGACACACTGTGCTTAGATCAGCAGCTCTTTCATCCGCTTTGTGATATATTCCTTCTTCAGAGGTGATAACGGGATGGCATGGTACAGGTCAAGTAGAATAGACAATGGCAACTGATAGACAGCCACATCCAAACCTACTTATGATCCTCTCCACATAGGTTTGGTGAGCACCACTCCTTCAGGGCAAGATGCTTAGTTCCTCTATCTCCTCTCAGCACTAGAAAGCTTCTCTTTCCAGCTGCATACCCAGGGGCTTACTCCAAGTCCTGATGCCTTGACATAGATGAAGTTAAGCCTGATAGAGAGTTTGCATTTGCAGAATTGTTAAGTTATTTAAAAGAACCCAAATGAGTTGCTTAGTGGCTAAGTAAAAAGCAAACTAGTGAGAATGTAGCCCACTGGCAGAACTGATCAGCTGTATGCCATATACAATACGCAGTTGTATGCTATATACAATAAGTAGTAACTCATAGTATTTGTAATAACAAAGAGATTTACATGTAAAAAATTTTTCTCGGTAACTTCTGTATAACGTTTAACTTCTTTCTCAACATACCTTTTACCAGGAAATTTACTCTTGACTTTAAGACTTGAAGTGAGTGAAATTCCACCAACTGGCAAATAATTTCACAGCCCAATAAGCCTTGTGGTTAACAAAAGTGCATTAACTCTTCTTTATATCCATTTTGCTGCCAGTCATAATCAGCACCTCTGCATGACATTTTGTGCTCCATTTCTAAAGATCAGAAATAAATCTTCTCCTTTTACATGTTTGTGGAACACAGTTAAGTCATCTGTTCATCTGAATGTAGAAGATGGACTAAGCTTCCTTCCTGCTCTGCTAAGTATTTTGTATTTCAGCTCTTTGAGTGCTTTTTGTTTCAAACCTTATTTAATATATGAGTCTCTGTCTCAGCCTCTTTGTTCTCTCTGAAGTTTGGACCCAGGCACCAAAGTACTCCCAGCAACAAGATGAGTAAGGAATGATAAATTCAGTAGCAATAGCACATCATATTACAAGCTGCTTTTACTCTGCTCATCTACTCAAAAGCTACATTCTTAGGTGCTTACAACTTTTCTCATCAGTTTTAGTTTTACCACCAAACTATTACCTGGAAATTCCACCATTAAAAAATATAGTATTAGCTGGAGGTAATTGATAAATATACAGAGAGCACCAGAATGAATATGGAAATGATCTTTAAATACCTAGTTATTCAAAGAGGTTCTGTGTGTTTTAGGGAATAACAGATGAGAAAGCCTTATGGGTGAACACTATGAATTAGTTGAAATAATAATTTAAAACAAAGTAGCAAAACACTTGGGAGACCATGGCCAGATAGGGGCCAATCAGCAGAGTTCCTGCAGAGGGAAATATTGTTGTGCTAATCTCCTAGAACTCCTTGAATATGTTAATAAAGAAGAGCAGCTGGTATAATTTATTCTAACCTCTCTGGGCCACTGACAAAATTCTTTGCAAGAAGCTACAAAGGAAGCTAAGTAGTGATGGATCAAGAAGTGGTGGAGTAAAAGGAGGTGAAGGGCAGGATTAAACGGTCAATTTCATCATGTCAAAGGATAACAGCAGTGGGCCCCAAGGTTTCCGCTCATCCACTTATTTATTAATCATCTAGGAAACGAGAATTGCTGTGAGGCAGCAAAATTTGCAAGGGATAAAAATAGTTCAACTGAAGTTCAGAGATGCTTGTGTGCAAGTTCTGAAACAAACAAAACTGTGTGACCTACTCACTCTGACAAATGAATTATCAACAAAAGCAAAGTAAGGTATACCAGGTGGAAAAAATATGAATTACTCAACACCTCACAGAGCTCTAAATTAGCATACCAACTTTAGAAAGGGACCTAGTTATCCCTGTAAATTACTTCAGTAAAGACTTCTGCTTAATGTGCAGCTGTACAAGATAAGCAAACATATTAAGATGCATAAAGAATGAGAACTAATAGAGAAAGGATTAAACTGCCAATGCTATAGTCTGATCTGAAATACTGTGTGCAGTACCAGTGACTCCATCTTATAAAAAATAATGCTGATTTAGAGAGGGTTCAGTGAAGGACAATGGGAATGATCAAAAGCATTAAAAAGTGCTCTTATAAAAAAGATGGAAGTCACTGGGGCTGTTGACCATGAAAAAATGGATGTCAAATTTACAAACTTTAATGAAGGCCAAAGTGAATGTATATCTTATAAAACAAACACACAAAGGGAGATACAAAGCAATTAGAAAGAGGAAAATTGAAAAAAGATATAATTTCATATAATTTGCAGTAAGAATCAGAAAATGAGGAAATCTTTGGGACCAAGAATTAAGCGGATTCACAAAGAGACTGCTAGACAGGCATAGGGGTACCCAGAATTTTCAGGGGTAACAACTAACAGAAACAGCTTTTATTTCAGCCAAACTCAAGTTAGGGAGGGCTAACGTGTCACGAATTTTAACACATCCCTACCCCTAAGTTTCTCTGAGCACCTCCCTCAGAGTCATCCTAGAGTCCTGTAGAAGACAAAGCATCGGATAACACTGATTCCAGATGATTCCTAAAGTTCTGTGAAATAGTTATAAATGCCTTCATTTTATATTGGATACCACTTGCAATTCCTAACTATGTTTTATGCATTATCAGATTTTTAAGCTATTTCATTAGTTTCTGACACTGGTCTGTATTGGATCTATACAGTACCATTTTTAAATTTATAATGTAACATAAGTGTGGTGAAATTAATCACAGAAATCTAAGTATATTATGTCAACACTTTATCACCTAGACTTAGCTGATCTAATGCTGGCACATTCTTTTGAAAAGATCTGTTTTCCATAAAACCACATTAACTGGCATTATTTATGCTAAAATCTGAACTTTTTTATTGATTGTGTCCCATCTAAGCACTTCCATAGCATAAGAATAGCTGATATCAGACTAAGTAGCCTGTAGCTCCTCATATCATGACATTTCACTCTTTTCAAAACAGCAACACTCTTTACTAGTCCTCTGCCATTTTTTTTCTCACAAATCAAGATTTGTTCAAAATCAACATTAATATTCAGAGAGCTCCTAAACCAATTCTTTAATACTACCGGGTGCAAGTTATTGGGCACAGTAGATTCTAAAACGCTTAATGCTTTTTGTTTCACATCCTCTCCAGTTACTAATGGAATAGAAAGTACTTAATTAATCACTGTAAGAGATGAATACATCATGCTAATGATGAATATTTCTGTTTTTCCTGCATAGTGATAGACAATTTTGCAATCCTGGTCAAGTTCTGGATCTGTGCCATTTGAAGGATTTCATTTGCTTCTGATTTAGTTAAAATATTCCTACTCCATCCCATCAGTAATAAATTCTTTTAAATGCCTTTTAACTTTCCTTGTTAATTGCCAGCTTTTTCTGACTGCTGGCTTGGGCCCACAGGGAGGAACTTCTCTGTGTTCTCTATCTTCCACACGTGCTGCTGGTTTTGTGGCAGCTGTTTTCATCTTTCACAAAGAGTTCTATAGTCTTCTGGCTACTTCAAGAGAAACAAGTAGAGTGATACAACCAGAGCAGACCCATGAGGAGAATTAGTGGGCACTGACTATCTGGCATTCACATTGCATTTCTCAGGTGTCTTTCCTTAGGACTACTTCAGGTCAGGACTCCTGGGCAGAACAGGACACAGGCAGGTTTGGTGAATGGGGATAATCAAAAGATTCATTCCAGGAGCAAACTACTGACATGAGTTGATACACTAATGCAGATGAACCTGGTAATAAAGAAAACCCTTACTGATTATTACAGGATCTGCCTGACTCTCTGTATTGGGTCTGCTGAGATGGAGTTCATCTTCCCATTGTAGCCCTTAAAGTGCTGTGCTTTTCACTGCCAGCTGGAAAGGTGTTGATAACACACACCTGTTTTGGGTACTGCTGAGCATCCACAGCATCAGCACTGCCTCTCAGTATTCCCCCCAACCTGTAGGCTGGGGGTGGGAAAGATCCTGAGAGGGGACACAACCAGGCCAGCTGACCCAAATTAACCAAAGGGATGGTCCATAGCATATGACATCAGTTCAGATATAAAAGCCTAAGGAGGGAGGAGGAAAGAGGGGCATTCATTATTTACAATATTTGCCTTCCAGAGCAACCACTACACATGCCAAAGCCCTGCTTCCCAGGAAGTGACCAAACATCACTTGCTGATGGGAAGGACAGAATAATTTTTTTTTTTTCCTCTTTGCTTGTTTGCACATAGCTTTTGCTTTGGCTTTAGTAAATTGCCTGATCTCAATTTATGAGTCATTTTCCATCTTATTTTCTCTCCCCTGTCCAGCTGGGAGAGGGTAGGGGATAAAGCGGCTTGGTGGACACATGGCATCCAGTGAAGGTCAAACCATCACACTCTCCTTTACCAAATACCCATTAAAAAATTAGAGAATTTATCTTGTTTTTCAAGTTGCACATATGTTGAAAATACCTAACTATTTCTTCTCAAGAAACATGTTTATTCTTGCAGAATGAACCAATGAACCAACACTTTTTTTCCTATTGAATACAACAGAAAACAAAAGTATCTGCTGAAATAAAGGCACAAAAGTATGGCCAAAGGTAATCTGCAGGAAAAATATAATGCACTCAAAATTGCATTTTGGGGGGGTTATTTTTAATTAAGAAGCATGAGAGTTATCAAAAGGATCTAAGTGCAGGGAAAGTATTAAGAGGTTATAATAAGCAGCTTTTGAGTTAGAGGTAGCAAAACATTAAATAAGTAAATTTTCAATCAGGGTAATTTTTAATTGACCTCTAAATTAAAAATAGTTTGATTATACACTGTTTGAAGAAAATTAATTATCCTTCTTTTCCTTCAAAGTATGGAAATATTAAGGCCAAACCAATTTCCAAGCCAAAGTTAGAGAAGGGCAAAAATAGGACTTTAAAAGCTAGGTGCAACCTTCACAATTGGGAGAATACTGCAATTCCATAATAAAGAGAAGGTAGACGTGACAAAACTCCCTGAGAAGGCTACAGATTTGATAATGAGAGGGGTGAACCAAAACTTTAAAATAATCCAGCACTTACAGAGTTTGGCTGAAACTCCCTTCATGTGTGGTATTCAGTAGCTGAAATGGGACCAGTACAGGTGCTGTATCTCCAGAGGAAATTCCAATGAGCTGGTTTTAGCTAGGAAAATGGATACTCCGAAATGGGGCACTGCATTTCCTCCTCTCTGACACATTACTCTGTAAGTAGAAGAGAAAACTGAATATTTTCTGTTATAATAAATTCAGCAATGCAAAGCTTGTTTCACACACGGAACCACTGCTTCTCAGTACAGCATCTTAACTACTTCTGTAAGTTGGTGGGGGACCTGTTAGATAAAGATAAGATGATAAAGATTCAGTCAAGGTGAAATAGCATGTTACAGCTTAAATCAGACTTCCCTGATACCATCTGGGCTGAACTTAACCATTGGTTGCACTTTACTTTCTGGAAGTAGTGATGAAATACAGTCATTGAATTACCTTGAGTCACCCAGTTGCCGGGCAGTTCAGGTTTCTGTAAAATGCGATTATATAACTGAAATACTGGAGAAAGTCATATATCAGCAACAGAACTGGGTGTATAATAATTCATTTGTGATGAGGGGCTTTTTGCTTCATTTTCTATTTGAAATTTTCACATGTAATTATCTGATTTTTTTTTGTTAAATAATTTCTATAAATATTTTTCATATGTAGGTTATTGGATGGCAGTTAAATCAAAGTATCTGATATTAGAAATTCAGAAGAGACTTTTGCTATTGGACATTCCAGTCATGTGTTTTTTTCCTAATTGGTTGAGGATATCTCTCAGAATCTGCCTGCTAGTAAAAATAATAATAATTACAAATGCAAAGTCATCACTGCATTGATCATTCATGCCAATAAACCAATATGCTGGAATATTTGTGGAAAGCAAACACAAAAAGGAAGTGAATAGTTAATTACAGCTCATTCATTTTAGCAACTATTTGCAAAAAATGCTTGGGAATATTCCACCAAACAGTAGCCACTGTTATCTTCTTCCCTCTCCTGTCTTTGAGGCTCTTTGTCTGTTGAAGGACAGATGCCAGCATTCAGCTATCTTTTCAGTACTCGTCAAAAAGCCATACCCAATGTGAAAACTCAGGTAGTAATACTTTAAGAGAAATATAAAAGAATTAAATAGAAATCCAGTTTAGAGTATGGAATTATGGTTTACACTGCCCAATATATATTATCTGCTTGTTAAAATATACTTTAAATGAATGTAAAATATCTATTAGCTAATATTACAAGATACAGATGTCCAACTCTGGATGGATTTTCCCCAAATCCGTGGTGACTCCTTATTTGAATCTCAAAAATTATAGTGTGATTTAGAGCAGCTGTCTCACAGTTTGAAATTCCTAGCAAAAGACATATATCCCTTTATTTCAATGCATAGATACACGGCTCCTCTGATCCTTTTTACAGACGATTTCCAGTTAGGACATGGCTTAATTCAGAGAGTTATCCACTCTGCTTCAGTCATTAAAGTAGAATTGGAAGAAAAACTACTTGATCTCCATCCATACCCAAACACTACTGCCTTGCCAGCAAAAATTCACTGATTCCTTCTGGATAACTATATTATAGACCTGACTATAGTGGGCATCAAAAAAGCTGAAGATACAATCTGCATGACATTTACATATATTTGCATATATTTGCCCGGCCAGAAAATATAGCAGTTCAGATTTTCACATTTTAAGAGGGCTAATGGAAGTACTCTCTGTTCCTTTGCTGTGCCTTTAGCTTTTTTTTTTTTTTTCCCCAGGCATCTGTTTTACTGACAAACTTTCCAAGTTGTCCCTATGTCCCAGCTTTGCTTTGGTGACACATCTCTTCGGAGATGATGATTTTTCAATTTTTGTCCTTACCCTGACTTTACCCACTCTATACAATTTTCTCATCTCAGCAGAACTCTTTAAAAACATCTTACTTCACCATTATTAATCTGTTTGAAGAATTTCCACTGCTAGCTTTTGGTGGAGTCACTCAACTTTGTCCTTCACGATCCTCCAGTTCTTCCTCCAGCTTCTTATGTGTTTTACCACCATTGTGAAAGCAGAACAGAAGAGCAAAACAGAACAGGAGGACAAGATTGGTGCTGTACTCCCTGGACTTAGGTTGGTTCATTTATATAATTTCAGCAGCTTTTCCATTTTCTGTCAGGCCAGCATTGCCACCACAAATGCTGTGTTCAATAACATTCAGCTACCATCCCAGGTTTCTTGGATGCAGCACAAAAGCTACAGAACTTACCAGAGAGTTGCTGGAGAATGAAGATAGAGCTTCCAAGTCTATCTATGTAGTCAAAAACATTTTGCGCAGTTTTCACCTCTCAAATTTCCTAGTTATGGTCTGGTCAGACGAAGAGATTGCTTCAAGAGAACCAACCAGGAGGATTAGCATATTAGAGGGGAAAAAATAGGGAAAGATTTCTTTTTAAAACTAGGAAAAAAACCCCTGGGTTTAGATATCTGAAGTATATGCAAAAAATAAGGAGACAGTTGCTAATAGGTAATTGTGACTATGGTAACCCTCATAGGAACACAAGGCAAAAACCAACCTCTGAGCCCTTTTCCTTGGACTCAAAATTACACTGGATAAGATTCATGATTTCTGTAGGGATGTTCATACTACAGTTAGAGGTGTGCTCTGAGTTAGGCCAAGAGTTGCAATATTCTATAAGGGAATCTGTTTCCTTATTCGGGCTTTCAGCTGAGTCTAACTGCCAAAGCTAATCATGTTGTTTTTTCCCTAGAGTCCTGATTCAGTCAATTCAGGGGCAAAGATTTTGTATAGAATTTCTTCCTCAATTAGAGATTTCCAGAGACTAGTTTCAAGTGGCTAATGAGAATGTACAGGGATTATAAACACACTTTCTGCTGGGTATTTTGGGTATGATTAATCCTGTTTCCTCAACAGAACACTAATATATATATATATATATATATATATATATATATAATGAATTCTTTCTACTNAAACACAAATATATATATATATATATATATATATAATGAATTCTTTCTACTGTTGGCCTCATTTTCTTTAGACTTCAGGTATGAAAAAGGGGGTGAAAAATGAAGTTGATTAGAACTGCTTTTGGCATTGAACAATGGGGTTGGAGCTAAGGAACGCTTTTGAAAGGATTTTGCTGCCACTGTTCGCAAACTACTTGAACTCACAAAATAGCCAATGAAGACTTAAGAATCTTGTGGCAAACTCTCTGATAAAAGCAGGTTTATATATTCCATCTCTCATACTGTCACCAAGAGTGAATGTATGTATTCTTGCATTACCAGTTTAAAGGTAGCACAGCTACAGGAGAAGCAATTATCAAAGTTATAATTAAATAGCTCGTTGCTGCTAGCTGTGCAAAAAGGTTGGGCACAGTGTTTGTTCTGTTTCTATTTTAAAAGTATTTCTTAATGAATTTCGGTGAGATCTAACCAAAGAATCCTGCACATAATCTTCATCAAAAGAAACCAAACCCTGTAAGCTTGTTGTTATTAGTAGACCAGAACGTCGGGGGTAAAAACTATTGGGAAATAACTGAACAGTGTATAATGATGGGTTAGCTGGGTCAAAAGAAGTACTGGAGGAAGGTCATTTATTCTGATAGTAGTGAATCTATCACCAAAGCATATATCTGCACAGGAAAGGATTGAAAAATAGATTTTAAGTGCCTATATATAGGCACTTCCTCCTTTTGGGTGATAGATAATGTAGGAAGAAGTATTTAGGATTTAAGAAAGATATTTTCCTTTGAAGAAATACCTTGGAACCCTTCCTTATATTCTTTTTGCCAAAAACCAACAACAACAAAAAAAAGTTAAAATAAGAAAAAATTTTCTGCCATTTATTCTACCTGTTTTTTTCTTCTGCTGAGCTATAACATCAGTTGGTATCTTCTCCCAATCTCTAGTCAGGACTAAGTGAAGGAGAAAGGGGTTCTAAAATACCTTACTAGCTATAGCTGCTAACTTTTGTTCAAGGGAACTGCTTTAGCAGATCTAAGACTTCAAGAACAACTGTTCTGTTTCTGTGCACATATGCTTCTATTTTTTCTCTTTATACTCAACACTACAATTATAATCCTCAATTCCTGTTACTTTAAAAACTAAAACTGAATCCATGGATGTACTCCAATTTTTCTGAGTCTAAAATTGTCAGCCAGTGCTTAAATTGCAAACTCTACCTCACAAATGCCCATTTATGTGTTACATTACACAGTGGTTCACACCAACCTTCTGAGAAACAGAGTGAGAGAATCTAACTGATTGCAGAGGTTAATTTGGTCCATATACTTTGTCAATAGCAAGTCTGAGGAAAATTAGCACCAATAATTACAATACTGGCATAAGTCATGAATGTTATTAGAGTGATTTTTAACAATTTAAGGACTGAAAGATCATGTATGTCAGGACTTCAGTAATATCCTTGGTTTAATAAACGGCAAAGATAGAATTTAGCATATATTTGCTTGCAAGCTTAATCACCATCCAAGAACACAGGATACACAATTATCATATTCAAAACAATGTTACGAAATTCAGATTCAAGTCAAATTGGACACAGATATTATTAGGCTGTATTTCTTATAAAAGGCAAATATGTACTGATTTTCTCTACTACATCAATCATAAATAATTTTGCTTGATTTGCCTTTGGAATGTCTATATATGTGTACTAGGTCTGTTTGAGGTGGAGTTAATTTTCACCACAACAGCCCTCATAGCTCTGTGCTGTGCATTGGTAACTGGAATTTTGTTGGTGACACACCACTGTGTTGGGTACTGCTGAGCAGTGCTCCCCATCATCAGCACTTTCTCCCACATTCCTTCTTCATCAGAAGGCTGGGCGTGAGAAAGACCTTGGGTGGTGAGGTAGCCAGGACAGCTGACCCACAGGGACCAAAGGGATATGGCATGTGCTCAGACAGAAAATCTAAGGGAAGAGAGGAGGAAGAGGGGCATTTGTTACTATGTCATTTGTCTTCCAGAACAACCATTATATGTACTGAAGCCCTGCTTCCCAGGAAGTATCTAGACATCACTTGCTGATGGGAAGCAGAGAACAAATCCTTTGCTTTCCTTTGCTTCTGCACACAGACTTTGCTTTTGTTGTATTAAACTGCCTTCATCACCACCCATGAGGTGGAGATATTTTCTCCTGCCCCATCCTGCTGAGGAGGGGAGTGACAGAGCAGCTTGGTGGGCACCTGGCCTCCAGCCAAGATCAATCTATCACAATATGCTACCAAGGCACTAGGATTGCCATTTCTCATACAGGCACATAGACAGGAGAGTTCATTTTTATTATACCATAACATGCAAGTAAAAGGTCATTCATGTACTCAAGTATCTATTGCAATACTGGTATGTCAGAACACAAGCTATCCAACAAGTCCATGAGTGCATTTGTGACACAATTTTCCACATGGAAAAATATAAAAATAGTGGGAGGGATGGACTTGCTGAAAATGTTTCAACCAACAGAGAACTGAGATAAGCATTAGCATGGAATTGTAGGGTTTAAAATGTTTGGGATGGGATAGCACAAATAAAAGCAATATATTTCAAAAAAAGACACAGTGAGGTACTAGCAATACAGAGAATGAAGCTCAAGGAGAACCAGCAGATGCTTCAGACATAGCGTTACAGCAAAAGCACAGAGGAAAGCTAGCAAGGGCACTGGGACATAAATTTGACTGAAATATTGCCGCGGGTAGAAAGCGTGAGTAACTCAGAGCCTTTTGCATCGGTCTCGTGTCCTGAAGAAAGCGTCTTCGGATTCACCCAGTCTCTGATTGAACAGAGTCAAGCCTGCATCAGAGCTCCCGCAGAGTTTAGGCTTAGTTCACGCACAGCGGTTTAATTTAAGCAGGGAAGTAAAGAGACGAGAAAGGGTTCTTTTCCGCTTATTGCCAGCAGGGTTTTATTACTGGAGCATGGAGTGCAGTGAAAGACAGCCAAAATGGAGGTCAGGGGGCGTCTGCTATAGTACGGAGGCAAGGGAAGGGCAGTCGGCAGAGAGCCAATCACTGTGGAGGATACAATGATTGACAGGGGCACCGGCCAGCGAGTTGGCTGTCCACACCGGCACAGGAACCAACGAGCTGTCCTTTTGGGTGGGGACTGCCCCTGCCACCCTGGCCGGCGAGCCCCCGTGGCTTGCTACTCCCGGCTGCATCGTGCAGGGGGGGAAAGGACCGGCCCTCCCGGCTGCAGCACGGCAGGGCAGGGCTGGGTCGTCAGCCACACCCAGAGGCATCGCAACAAAATATAAATTCAAATGTAAATGTAAATATAAATTCAAAAATACAGAAGGAGAATTTAGTTAGAAAGTAAGCATAAGTATAGAAATGCAACACAAATTTTGGGCCAAAAATGAGAAAAGCATGGAAACAAACTGAAATGTACATAATAAGGAACATTCTATTCTCAAGTAGCAAGCAATAGGACAAGAGAAAATGGCCTCAAATTACACCAGGGGAAATTTAGATTGGATATTAGGAAAAACTTCTTTACTTAAAGGGTTCTCAAGCACTGAAACAGGATGCACAGGGATGTGGTAGAGTGACTACCCCTAGGGGTATTTAAAAGATGTTTAGATGTGGCACTTAGGGACATGAACTGGTGGATGAACTTGGCAATACTGGGTTAATGCTTTGACTAGATGATCTTAAAGATCTATTCCAGCCTAAACGATTATGATTCTTTGTGGTGTAAGACAGAATTCATTAAAGATGTGAGTATTCAAAGGCAAACCAGGGGAAAGAAGTAGTCTTCTATTGAGTGTAATAGGAAACCTACTTATTAGAGATAACAAGAAGACTGACCACAGTTTTTCATCTTCTTATGTGGTTCTTCTACTTATTTCCAGGGACAAGGGTATTCACAGAATCTAGATAAGATGGGTATTTTTGAGGAAATTTCAATAGTTTACTGACATATTAGTGTTATACTTCCACAAGGTTTATTCTCAGTCCAACATCACACTAGATTTCTATTACTAGTGACCATAAGTATAGAAAAATTATTATATTGATACTACACCAAGAGGGGAAGGACTTCCAGCCTACCAATGTCTTGTTTAAAATCCAAGATAGATTAGACCTGACTTGAATAGTATAGAAATGTTCTAAAATAAATTGTTTTAATAAATGAAATGTTCTAGATAAATGTTGAACTTTTTATGAACACAGGTTTCACAAAATTAGCGTGTTGGAGTTGCCAGCACTGTAAACTCTCATGAACAGACAAGACAAAACAAGAGATAGGTACCACTGGTCCTCCCATCCAGTGGCAAAAAAACACTCACAAAGTAGAGTTACATTCAGGTATGTAATTTGTTTTAGTCTCTGCCATGGATTTATGAACACATGAATGGAATAAAGATGCTGTGATCCTCTACTCAGTGTCAGCAGAATCCTTACAGGCTTTATAGAGTTCTGCCAAATATAATAAACAACTTTAACTTTTCCAAAATCAGTCCTTCAGGCATAAATTGTTCATTAGTATACTAGCATTTACCTTCATCAGATATCTATGGAGCCTGCCTCAAGCTCACAGCAGGGCCCTTGCCTTTCTTCTACCCTTCCAGGATTTCTATCTGTTAGAGGATAAGAAAACTGATTTATTTTTATTCTGAGTTTCAGGCTTCTATCTTACTAGATTCTCTAGCTTACTGTTCCAATTTATAGATGAATTTGCTGCTTCTAAACCCACAAGCAACACTATTTTAGACACACAGGACTAAAACTTTCATGTGTACATGTGATGGTACATGTGATGTCAAACATTGGCTTTGATTTGTCCACAAAGAACAGATTACCTACTTTCATTTTCACATACAAGATTCACAATAGCACCTTGCCCTACTGATAATGTCTATATTCCTACAACTGTAAATTTGATTTAGTGTTACACTTGAATTTCTTCTTGCTTTTCTTTTTTAAATACATCAACTCTTTGAATGCACACTGAAGTAAAATCTTCCGAACTAATGCTGTCTTATGTGTGGTTATGATACATAATATGATATTTATCTGGTATACAAACCCTAAATTTTGGCTCTTGACTTTGAATATCTCTTACATTCTCTTAGTCTTACAGGATTTTGGTTTATCCAATTTACACCTGCCCTTCAAGGATTTGTATTTCTTTTATTTCCCTATACAGATTTGATGTTATCTGTAATTTGATCTTGGACTGATGTCAGATCTTTTCTCAACAACTGTAGAATATATCTACAGTCATTACAGTTCAGAGCTATCTCTTATAGAGAAGACATTGAATTATTTAGCTCTGTGATTTGACTGGACTCAGAAGTGTTTCAATAACTACTAATACTAAGCTTTAGTGTGATTTCTTGAAACAAAAACCATTCCTTAGAGAGACAATCCCTTTTATGTGTATAAAACCTGAATGAAGTGGTTTTCAGATATTTGGTGCAGTTGTGGGAATTACAGAAGCAAAAATGGAGACAATGAATCATCTGGCTGGAATCCACAATGTAACCAGTGTCAGACAAACATATTTTAAACCTGCTCTTTTTCTATTTATTTCTCTTTTTCTTTCAAATAATACAGTTTGCCTCAGACTTACAGATCTTCATTTAAAGGATTCCCTATCACAGACCTGCACCTGTACTGGAAAGTCACTCTGCTCTAAAGTTTTGTGGGAGTATTAACGCTCTGGTTTGGCAGGTGTTACTGCAGGAACAAAAGTTATATGGAAACACCTATAGTAAGAAGAACTGAGAAAGGGGCAGGGAGGCAGGGAGGCAGGGAGGCAGGAAGGAAGGCAGGAAGGAAGGCAGGCAGGAAGGCAGGNGACAGAGACCCACCCACGGCAAAGACCCACCCCATGTCCTGCATGCTCCTGCCCTGGGTCCTGTTCTGGCTGCCTCACCCCTGCTCGCCTCAGCCTGGTCCTGGGCTGAAAGGATGGGACTATCAGCTCCTCCTGCTCTGGTAAACAACCCCAGTGCAGCTGCACCTTGGGCAGGCAGTGAGATTCCTGTTTGGGCTCAGACAGGGGCTGTGAGGGGATGGAGAGCCCTCTCTCAGCAGGGAGGGGGTGAGGTATGGGCAGGCCAGGCTGGGATGTGCCAGCAGGCAGGCAGGCAGGCAGGGAGGCAGGCAGGAAGGCAGGAAGGCAGGGAGGCAGGCAGGAAGGCTGGCAGGCAGGCAGGAAGGCAGGAAGGCAGGAAGGAAGGAAGGCAAGACATTAAGACATGATCCTCTGACAGTATAGGGTTGCTGTTATGAAGTATCCTGCCAATGACATTGTCATTTAGATTTGCCAAGATACTTGTTAACATATCATACCATGACATCTTAAAAGGCACCATTACAGTTTATCATGTTGTGATTTGTAGAAAAGTAGTATGTGACAGACATTTTAGTAGATACCATCATGACCTCAGTGTCACTGGGAAAATCACAGACTTTTCATGTATGTATTCTCTGGCATAAACAAAACTTAAGGACAAAATTACATGGGGAAATATAAATGGATAAGTGGACTAATACATAAACCTGCACTCAGATTTGAATTTTTGTATAACACCCTTTTTATAACACCCTTCTCTCTGTGTGTGTGTGTGTGTGTGTGTGTGTGTTATCAAATACCTGAGATAGACCTAGCAAAATGGATCACTGAAGTCTGGATTGAACCAGACCTATTGGATCACTGAATTTGTGCCATTCCTTTGTTAAGATATTTACTAATCTGTTTGCCAAACAACATCCCTTTCTGTATTCAAGTCACTTGAGAATTTTATTTATTCGTACTTCACATTCATTGTCTTGCAACCCTGTTGCCCTGCTTCTTGCAGTTGTGAATGTTTTTACTTACTTGTAGCTAGTTTCTCACAGTTCTTTCTGTAAACATAACTATGTTATTGTAACTGTATCTTATCTCTCACATTCCTTTCTCATGGACACAGAACTTTGATGGACATTTCCTTTGACCACTGTAATTGAGGGAGGAAGAACTGATTTCCTCCAATGAATAGTGATTTCCAAATGTATATAAAAAATAAAGAAGGCAGGTCTTGCCCCCTTCCTTCCTTCTCTTTGATCCTGGTAACAGGTGTCTCTGGCTCTTCCTTTCGTGTCGATACTGTGACACAACCCCAAAGTTTTCTAAGGCTAATTTGACAAATAACTGGGTTTAGTATTGCCCTCTTCCATCTTTTCCTCTTTTAGAAGGCTCCTGTGTATAGAACCATGTGCTGTTTCTCCTGAAGAGGTGCTCTGGTAACAAGCATCTACTGGGTGTATTTGGGAGTAAATTCACTATTAATGGATCATTTTGAGTTTACAATAGTCTATAAAAACTAAGCATTCTACAGGCTTCAGTAGAAAGAAACTGATGCCTTCAGTTTCACTGTGTCCTGCTCTGAGTTCAATGGAGGGAAATAAAATTTTGTTAACAAACTGCATGTTACAAGGCTGAAGCAGACACTTTAATGAGCATTGAATGCCTTTATTTTGTGTTTTCTGGATCACTAACCTGGCTTTAGTACCGGCTCTCAGGGAATAATTTGTTACCCCTGGGTTTTATCGTAAGAGTAGAGTCACTGCCTTTTTTCATCATATCTCATAATCTTTGAAAAATGTTAGACTTAAGGAGTGCAATAAGACCAAAAAACTGTCTGATTGAGATATGCTTTTAAGCCAGCCAACAATACTGATTTGAAAAATTATTGGCTATTGTACTGGTCAGCTAAAAGAAGGCTTTTTATTTTGGAGAAGCATGTATGTATCTGTTTTGATGCAAGTTTCTCCGGTGTGAGTGATATTATCTCCTTTTTTTTTTAGCTTTCTAGCTAGTGATGTTAGCATCTCCAGCTTTACCTAAGGAAGATGCTCCAAGAAGGATGAATGAAAAGCATGAGTTCAAATGTTGAAGGATGTGGGCAAAGCCAGTGGTGACAGATAAACAAACGAGGAGTTCCAGGAAGGAACAGAATGAAAGAGCTTTTTGAAAAATAAGCAAAGGGTGTGTGCATTCTGCACATGATTTTCGCTTCCTTATTTCATTCTATTAATTTCTATATTTTCCATTTCTTCTATGGAAAAGTACTCTGAACCCATTTCCTCAGACAATAACCTTTATAAAAACTTTCATGCAAAATTATCCTTTAGTATTGCTGAATTCCATTTAATACTTTTCAATTATTTCCCAGTCATTAACTATCTGAATCCAAACAATCTATGTGGTAAAATGTAAATAGGGATTTTCAGCCCACAGACTGCTTCTAAGGGGCCCAGAAAACTAAGAAAAGACAAGCTTGTTGCCAAAGGGTTCAAATTTGTCATCCAGCATCCTTCACTTGAAAATATGCAGAATAACGTATTTTCATTAAAAATACGGGGGGGGG
>VZRZ01002837.1:121519-142684 GCA_013398175.1 Climacteris rufus | reverse complement strand
GCGAGGGGGATGAGGATAAAAAGAAAGAGAGAGACAGAGAGAGAGAGAGATTAAAATCTTTGATGTAAATTGTACCAGAAGAAACAATTGTCTTTTTGACAGCTAGGGGCATATCCTTTTTACTTATTATTCTAGGTTCTTTGTGAAGTGCCAATAGCCGGACTTGGCATTGTACAATGCTCGTACAGTCTCTAGAGAAAAGAGCAGACATTGACAAGGAGACAGGGGCAAAATAGACACTCTGCCTTGAGAAGCACAAAGGGAGTGAAAAGTAGGAGGGTTGACTTTTTTTCTCTTATCTGTTCTGGACATCATCAAAAAAGGCCTTCATGTTGAAGATTTACAATAGGGCATTTTAGAAAAGCTGGCTTCCTCGTTGTGGCAGTGTGCATGCGAGTCGCGGCGCGGGGCTCGGGGCGCTCGGGGCGGCTGCAGTGCGCGCCCGGCCCCGCTAGAGGGGCCAGTTGCGCCTGCCTGGCCGAGCCCTGCCCGTGCGGCTCCTCGCACCGCCGGCTGCCTGCCTCTCGCTGCCTACCGCTAGCAAGCAGGCAAGCAAGCAAATTATTCGCCTCTGTAACACATGAGCAGACGGCTACCGGACTTGCATGCAATACTTGCTTTACAAAGGCCGTAGGAAGGCTCCACTTCTGATGGCTTGTGCTGCCGCGCCGTAGCGGTAACTACAGCTTGACTTCAGGATATGCTCAAAGCTTAGAGTCTCTTCCACCTTTGGGCGGAATTACTCATTTTGGGGGTAAATTGGAAGATCTGCTGAAAGAATTGTGATATTAAAGGCAGGGTTTGGAGGATGCCACTTAAAGGGGCTTTACCTGTCTCTAGAAGCATCCCTGCAGAAACCAAGGTGACTGAAGTGAGTACAGGCTGCCTGAACATCTGCACATGCAATAGCTACCCAGGATACCACAGTCAGAAAACGCTTTTGGATCACTTTTAACTTACAGGTTTTTAAGTGGTGCTATTTGCTTTCAGAAAGCTGTCAAACAACCCTGAGTTTATAATTATAGCTTTGCTTTGAGAAGCAGTCAGTTAGTAGCCTGGTAGACAGAGACATGCTAACACACTTTATATTTGGGGAAGATATGGGATATGGGCCCAGACTTCCTCTATTTATTCCCTTCACTTTTCCTAACATGTTCTTAACTGGGTACCTGCTGCAGCAAATGAAAAAGAATTAGAAGAAGAGGAAATGGAAACCGTGCAGTGCAAAGTATGGTTAATAACATTTTTAATGCATGCAGAGAAATATTAAACTTAAAAAAAATTAATGGAGGTCAAAAGCCAGCTTCTAATTCCCTTCAGGCAAAAGGAAGTATTTATTAAAAAGCAGAAAAGGTATCCACAGAGAAAATTTCCCCATTCAGTTTAGGTACATGAAATATAGACATCATATTGACATTCAGCTGATGAAAGAGAAGAAAATAAACTGAAATTACCACTCAGACAGTTAACAGTAGCCATATTATGGGAGGGGTGACAAAATCTCAGCACACTGTGTTTGACACAGGATGTTCTAGAGATCTGTTAAAGTTTGCAGAGTGCCATTTCTGAAGAAATCTTTTTACAGAACCAGCTTTCATCATACCATATCTTCAGTACAGATAATCTTGGCATGGCATTATTTTGCACACTGCAGCTAGCTGGAAATCTGAAAAAAAGGATATCCAGATCTTCTGACTGTATGGATTTGACACAAAAAAATGGAACATAGAGGAAAAGAAGCATGCATCAAACACGCCTTTTGTTACTGGAGGCATTCTTCTCTGCTGACAAAAGTATTTGTTTAAGTTTTCGCATCAAGAAAAGATCCAGGTGTAGTTGATCAAATAACCTAAAGCTGCGTGATAACTAAAATAAATTCCCAGAAAGCACCTCAAGTATATTTTAATTTTCTGTGTTCTGTGTGCTGAAAACATGATTCTCATTATGGTTCCCCTGCAGAGCCTGTGAGAGGACAGAAAAAGGAAGATTATTTGAACCAGTTGCTACATTTTACAGAGTGAGTTTGCAGAGCAAAAAAAAATAAATGTTTTTAAAATGTCACTGTTCTACTGCCACTGAAGGCAACTGCAAAGTTCCAGTTTTCTCACAGAGACATGCATAAAGGCTGGGCACTGCTTGGATATTGCATAAGCTTTGGAAATAAAGATATTTTTCAGAGGCTTTGAGCAGGTACCTCTGCAAAGAAGTGAATTTCAGGCAACAAATCAGGACACTTATCTCAAACATAGGATTTTAATTTTTTTGGTTTTTTTACATGTAGTCTCCCTGTATTAAGTTTCTTGTACTTCACCAGTCTTGTTGAAATCTGACATTATTTCCCCTGATATTGACCTCCAATTTATCATTTACTCAAGACTGCACAAGGTTTCATCCTGGGAGTAGATTTTCTTCTTTATCCATTTCCTTAAAAACATAATTATCCTTTTGTCAGAGTTTTCTGTGATCATAGGTGTTCCTGGCTTCATGAACACACAGGAAGATGAGGATTTTACATTATAGTTATAATTACAAACAATTAAATCTGAGACCTGAGACTAGGAGCAGACCTTTAAGAGGGAAGAAACAACTTCAAGGTAATAGGAGGAATTGCAAGGAGTGCTCCAAGTTCAGTCATGTATAAAATTTACAGCACGACTGAAGGGCAAGTCTATCATTTTCACTTTCTTCTATGGCTTGTATTATTTAAAAAGTTATGTTTTAAATCTAAAAGGATAAGGTCTGAATTCATTACCTTACAACATCTTTAGTAGGACCTTTTGTCTCAATCTCAGTACTGTGCCAGCACGGTTACACAGCTCCTGCCCTGGAGCTGGCTTCTGCTTTGGCACTTCAGAGTTCAGAGGGAGTATTCCACTAGGTAGGCATCCCATGTAGGTGCATGAATTCTCCCCCACCTTTTCAGTGTCTGAATAACCTCATCCAAAAATACTTAACTGAAGGCTATTATCTAGCTAATCAGCAAACAAAAGTTTTTCCACAAAAATTATCTGAAGAGGTATTCATAACAGACTCACTGCAAATATTCTAATCCAATCTGTTGTGTAAATATTACAGCTGGGGCTGGGAGGGAATGCGTGTGCATTGTAAGCAATGATAAAGCCGGAGCGTCAGCCTGGATGTGCAGCTGCAAATGCAATGGAAGTCTTAGACAAGGGCAGTGGGAAAGTGCAGGTGCCACCAGTGATATCATGGGCATTTTAGGGTGCAAGGAAGTGATCCAAAATCATGCCTCTGTGGCATTTGCCAGAAAAACAGTAACTCATTGTTTTTCTGCTTCTGCAGGATTGTACATCACGAAAACTCTATACTATACCTAATTTTTAAGTATTGAATGCAGTTTCACAAACAAGGCATTTTTGCACTCTTATGTTTTATCCGTATCTGAAGGTGTAACATTGGATTAACGACCCCAGCCAAGATGATTTTATTTTATGTCTGTTTTCTAACCTCTCATAATGGCATATGTCTGACAATGAGATGAATACCATATATCCAAACAATACAATTCAGTAATAGTTTGCTTGGCTTTTGGGTAGAAAGGAATGGCAAAATCCTGAAACCTGCTTTCCAGAGAGACCCTCCGGCAAGCAACCATACATTACAGAGGAAAAGGGCCCAGGAACAAGGAGTCAGGCAGCAAAAAGACTATAGTAAAGGAATGTACTTTGTAAAGGGACTGCTTTTGTCCTGTGTCCCACTTAAGAGATACTCTTCCTAGCTGCATTCCGGAGATAGGATGTTCCTGCTCCAAGACCCAAAATATTAAATGTATCTGACTTTTGCATATGGCGTTGGGAGCAAGAGGGAGAGTTGTGTTCCACTGCCAGTGATACAGAAAAACATTCAGAGAGAGACTGAATGACCCAGGGCCTAATGATGCTGTTGACCTCAGGAGCCATGGTTATTTCAATGGGCCCCTGTGCTCAGAGGTAGTGCCAGAAGCAAAATGCCCATTCCAGCTTTGGAACCTATGAGAATATGAACCCTGAATTTCATTTCTGAAAGAGGCAAGAATATCCCTGGCAATGTGCAGAGAAAAGAAAGACAGAGTATAACATCGTTACAGACTAATTTGTGTCTGTGTGTACATGGATCTTGTATGTGTGTAATTGTGAGTACTAGCTTTCATGTTAAACTGCAGGCTATGAAACTGTCCCATCTCATTACACTGGCGTATTATTTTAAAACACTGTCTTGCTCCAGTTTTGAATTGTATAACCCTTATCAACCAAATAAAAGCAATGAAGTTATTAACTTTCAAAAGCATAAATATAAGGAGGAAAGAGTCATCTAACCCAAGATGTGCAAATACAGTATTGGTGGGGGGGTTTTTGTTATTCATTTTTTCCTACTATTGGGGTGTGTATTTTCCATTACTCCAAAGGAGTAGACATATGGGATGCTGTGTCTGGCCTCAGAGCTATTATCACAGTTCATTGCCTCCTGCATCAGCTTTGCACCCTCTCAGCTGGGGGTTTTGTTTCTTTGACAGACCCCCAACAAGGTCACAAAACTGATTAGTGTAGGAACAGCCCTAGAGATCAGTGCTGGACCTAAACAGGGATGGATTACTCTGGTGCAAAGCAGCTTGTGATAAAACACTGGACACATTTCAAACTTTTTCATGTACAAATGCATTAGCAGGTCACAAAAAAAACCCGAACCAAAACTATAGTTTTGGATATTTGCTTAATATTTCAGTTTTACCAAAGATTAAAATACTGTATCTTGCTGCACCGTGGAAGGTTTTGTTGCTGTTTGCTTTGGGCTAGTTTTTTTTTATATAGACTGCTTTAGATCTTTGTAATTTCCCCCCACATTGAACCTGCCTTCTCAATAAGAAAAAAATGCAAATCACATAATTTTAAAATGAAAATACTTTTCATCATAATGTTATCATGGTTTTTAATCCCAGCTGGCAACTAAACCCCACACAGCCTCTCACCCACTCCCCTCTCCAGTGGGAATGGGGAGAGAATTGGAAGAGAAACAGCAAGAAAACTCACAGGGTGGGGTAAAGACAATTTAACAGGTAAAGCAAAAGTCACACACGAAGCAGAGCAAAACAAGGAATTCACTTCCCACTCCCTATCAACAAGCAGATGTTCGGCCATCTCCAGGAGAACAGGGCTCCATCTCATATAATGGTGACTTGGGAAAACCAATGCCACCGCTCTGAATGTCCACCCTTCTGGCTTCTTCCCCCAGCTGTATATGCTGAGCATGATGCCACAGGGATGGAATATCTCTTGGGCCAAATGGGGTCAGCTGCCTGAGCTTCGTCCCCTCACAACTTCTTGTGTATCCCCAGACTCCTCACTGGTGGGGTGGAGTGGGAAGCAGAAAAAGCCGTGGCAGTTGTCAGCCCTGCTCAGCACTTGCTGAAACATCCCTCTGTTATCAACAATGTTTTCAGCACAAATCCAAAACATAGCTCCACAGTAGCGACTACGGAAAAAACTGCAGAATTCTTGACGAAAAATCCTTGAAACTTTTAGGTATTTCAAATAACACTAAAACTTTTCTTCTGTTAAACTACGTAAACAAAAATTGATTCTAAACTTAATGTAAGGTGTCCAAATTATTTTCTATTTTATAAATACCTTCCTTTTGTTTTGAGGTTATCAAATATTCTGAGGTACCTCAGAAAGAAAAGTTCACTTTTTTCCTTCCAAAATCCCCAGACTGTACCTTCATTCTTTCCTAGGCTGAAGCAGCTGCCCATGACATTTCCTTGGCAGTTCCTTCCTCCCCAGAGGGCAGGTTCCTCCTGTGAGCACATCCCAGCAACCCTTGGTCATGGGAGATGTCACACCAACAGCCCTCCTCAAGGCTTTAGTTAAACACCTCTAACAAACCTATGTACTCCCTAGTCTGTCCCTGATGACCTTTTCTTTTAGTGTGTCTAGCCCTGACCATACTAGAAAGAGTTTCTCAGTCAGAGTAAAAAGAACTTGTATTTTGTCTTTAATTCCCTACCTTCCCAAAAGTTTCTCATTTTATGTTGTTTGTCTATAAAGTTTTGTAATCTTATATTCTATAAAATTATATTTATCATCTAATGATTATCTAACAGAGTATGTCCAAAGAAGGGCAATGAACCTGATGAAGGATCTGGAACACAAGTCTTTTGAGGAGCAGCTGAGGGAGCTGGGGTTGTTTAGCCTGGAGAAAAAGAGGCTCATGGGGGACTTTATCATTATCTACAACTGCGTGAAAAGAGGTAGTGAGGTGGGGGTCTCTTCTCCCAGGTAACAAGTGATAAAACAAGGTGAAATGGTCTCAAGTTGCACCAGGGGAGGTTTAGATTGGATATTAGGAACATTTTCATCACTGAAAGGATTATTAAGCATTGGAATAGGCTCCCCAGGGAAGTTTGGAGTCACTGCCTATTCTGGTGACCCAGCCCACCTTGGGGCAGAGTGACATCCTGTGGGTGGATTTCCCTGCCCAGGACTCTGACCCTGAGGGTGGATCCAAGGGCAAGACCAAGGTTTAAGGCTACTCCCCACTGGGTGTCCCTCTAGCAGCATCTTCTCCTCTCCTTCTAGAAACCTCTTTGTTCCCTTAATGTCATTTGTTTAGACTCCTATGTTTATTCATGTGTTTCACTGCCTACATATTGAGTTCCAGAAAGTTCTGTTCGGTTCGGTTCCCCATTGGTTTGTTCAAATATGTTCCTTCCCTAACCCTTTGTGATTTGCTCCCTGTCACCCCTCATCATTCCCTTATTGCTTTATCTCATTGTTCCTCCCCTTCTCCGCCCACATTTAAAAGTGCCTGTAACTGGCACCCAGTGCCTTTTCTCCTCCTCTTTTCTCCTTTTCTTCCCTTTCAACTGGAACCTCTGCCCCTCGGGGCTGGAATAATGTTGGGATTGCAGGCACAGAGAAGGTCCCTCTTTCCTCCCTCACTCTCGCCGTTGTTGCTAAGCAACAACTCTGCTGCAGCCAGCCTTACACTGAGCCACTTGCAGGCAGCACTGACAGCTGCTGACAGGACTTTGGTTTGCCCGCTGCTGGGACACCAAACCATGTCGCCTGCCAAGCCACCGGGCAGCTTGCGCTCAGGGCAACAAATGCCCTTGGAGGTATTTAAGACACATGCAAATATGGAGCTCAGGAACACAGTTTAGTGGTGGATTTGGCAGTGCTGATTTAATGATAGGACTTGATGATCTTTGAGCTCATCCCCAACCTAAATGATTCTATGAGCATATGATTATAATATGTACAAGGAATTTCAGCATTTTTTATAGTATTTCCAAGCTAAGTATTATTTTGTGACTTTCTTTGGTATAGACATTTATGTGGCTTCTAAGCCACACTCATTTTTGACTGTGTCTTCCTTCATAATTAACCCCCTCTCCCTGTACAAACTGCCCACACACATGCACACAAATACAAACCCTTACCTTCAGCTATTTCTTCATGTCTTGAGTTCCTAGACAGTTTGTTTTACTTTGGTTTTTTTCCCCCCCATCAGCTACTGGTAAATGAATGGTATTAATGTCAGGTCAAATACCTTCCTCTCTCTTTCTACATTGGATTGCCTATGACAATAGATTCATGGAAATTTCATCTGTTTCATTTCTTTTTCATGGTAGAGTCCTTTATCACGTTAGCACTTCTTCATATACAGGGAATGAGTTACAGGTTAATTAGATGTTTTTGTTGTGGCAGTTTAGTTGTCTGCATCTGGATTTTGGCATTGCCTAAGGAGTTGTATGAATTTCTTTTTTTCATTCTCCAGGATTAAACTTCTACATTTGCCACATGTCAATTTACTTTTTATCATCCTGGGAGGTGGGCAACACCAGAGAAGGGAAATAAAGTGATTTGGGGATATTCTTTACACTGCTTTGCAAAAATGGCTGCCTAGCATTAATTGCCAGCTCTGAAAGCTGCTCCTTACATAAATGGCCTAATTATAAAATAGTCATCATTATTGTTGAATATCTAGCATCTTCTACTCAATGGAATGAACTTAAATTTTCAGATCAAACAGAATTACATAAAAACTCCAAGGTAAATGCTAGAATGTATATAAATTAATTTAAGCAGAAACCTCAGATATACCTATAAATTAGCACCACTATATTGAGTTATTTTATTTTTACTTGATGTAAAATCCTGTTTAGTGAATAGTACTTACACCTCCAACAGTGGTGTGTTCTTGTAAACCATGTCAAAATAAGTCATCAAAATGTCCATGTCCATCCCAAGTGAATTATAAGATGATATAGCTTCATCTGTCTGTATCTCTTTGCAATGGCTTGTAAATGCACTTGGCACATTAAGATTTGTTAAACAAAGTAGAATGTTTTTTATTCATAAGAAATAGTAGGAATGTTTCATTTTCCCTCATTTTTATTTAGTAGGACCGTCTTTAATGGGTAACTTAGCAGTTACATTCTCAGTTCTGCTTCAGATTTGAAAAAATACTCCTTATCAGGAACATAACCTGCCTGATGCAACACAGCAAAAGAGACAGACACAATATGAGTATACAAGGGATGGCAAAAATAAACTGTAGGATGTTTTCCCTGTGTACCTGTTTGATGAGACATTTGTTGAATTATGTTTATTTAGCCTGTTGAGTTTGTTTATACTTTTTTTTTTCATATAAAGTGGCTAAAATATCAACAGGAAAAGTAAGAACAGGTATTTTAATAAATTGCATTGTTCATATGTAATCTTACAGGAAAAGTCCTCTAAGGTATTTAATAAAGTAGGCCAGAGAACCCTCCTTTGTGGATAAAACTCTGTTGCAAGTTCCAAGATGTTGGTGAGATAGATCTGTTACATTATTAGCTCTGGGGTAAGGTTTCCCAGTGCTGCTAAAATATGCTCAATTTAAATTCTCTATTATATCACTCCGTCTGAATAATTTTATATCTATATTTTACTTTTAAATGCTTAGCTGACTCATGTATTTTAAAGAATTATAAACATGTATTTTTAAAAAATATCATATATCTTTATGCTACCTTTGTTGTTTATTACATTTAACTAGAATAAAAGTAGTATCGAGGCCAAGGTTAAAATCGGAGGTTGCACTATATTTACATTTTGTTCAATACCGGCACTTAAGAATAGCAGCCAAGCATTTAAAAATAGGCTGAAGAGAATGAAGAGATTTAGAGGGGAATGCCTGGCTGTCTCAGAAACTACCAGGTGAGTCATGGTTCTGCTGCTGCAAGGAGCTCTGGGCTGGGAAATTGGTACCATTTAGCTCAGGGAAGGGAGACAGGAAAATACAGAGGCAGAGCAAGGCCGTATTTCGATTGTGTTAAGAAATCCTCCCCACTCTGACCTGCATCTACAGAACCTCCCAGGACCTCTGCAGATCAATACAGGACTCTGGCACAAACCTGCAAGTTTCTGTGGCAGCACTAGGACTGTCAAGGGCAGAACTGGTCAGTAGCTCAGATACTGCCTCCAAGTCATCCATCTGCATCTCTCTTGTCCCAGAGGGTAGGGACAAGGCAAACTATTCTGTATTCTGTGTTCCCATACTCTTGCAGACCACTGAACATACCACATACTCAGGGAAACCACACACTAAACGATTTATGTTACTTGTCCCCAGAAGGGCAACAGGGGACAAGATATTGTAGTTGTGCCAAAGAGCCCTGAAATGAAGGCAATCTCATAAATTCATAGGGTTGGATTTAGGAAATCTTAAGTGGAATATTTTTCTTTGCTTTTCAATACATTTGGATTTGATGCTGATGGAAGTAGCATTGGTTCTGACAGTGGAAGCTTTTTTCCTTCAACAGTTTCAATGTGAATTATTCCCACAGAGACTATTTTCTTCAGGTTAAAGTCCAATCTCTGTATAGCAAACTAAGCAAAACATGGTACTTCTGGTAAGAAAAGACTATATATAAATTTAGCATCCTGGCTAAACCTGAGCTCAGGTAAGAATACGCTTTCTAACTCAAGCTAACTCTCACTCTCAAAAAAGACACTTAATATCTCTTTTTCTGTACCAAATTATTTCAGATTACTGCCCAAAGAAGGTTATGCTTTTGCTGAAAAAAAACAGGCAAAAGGCTAACTGCTAAACTACATGTTCACATTGGGCCATGTAAAATGGCATCTGCAAGAAAATCCCAACCAAACCCAAAAACAACACCAAAAACTCTCGCCTAAACCTAGGGAGCTTGCTGTAAATCCAGCTGCCTACCTCCAGGCTCTTGAATAAAAATAAATGTGAGTTCCTTCAGAATAGACACTAAATTTCAAGTCCAAAATTACCCCTGTTTTCTAAGTCTATATCAAATGGAATAAAAGGCATCTCATACTTGAGTAGAAAGTATATAAGTTCTCTCTTGTCCTATACTTCATGTTGCTATCACATAATTTTTTACTTCCTGAGGCTGCTAGTGGCTAATTCAAATTTTTTTTCTGTCTGTTTTTTTCCTCTTTGTTGCAAGGGGCTCATTCCCCACAGGCAGTGCCAGTATTGAGTCAAAGTGTCATTCAAGCACACAAAGTCACACATTTTCAGCCAGGAGGTGGGTGTGATTATCCAATTACCTTTTGACATTTCCATCAGCTCCTTTGGCACCTAGGTACAATAAGTTGGGCATTTCAATATCTGCCCATCCTCAATTTAAACCTGTTTTGAAAATACAAAAGAACCTTAAGTGATCTGTCCACAGTATTGAAATACCAACTTTCGTGGATACTTTGAAAACTCAAAGGCTTTACAAGATGAATAGCAAACTGGGGATGACAGCTCCTGTGGAGCCATTATTGAATTGCAGCAGTGATGACTGCATTGCTTTGGATTTAGATGAAAGACTTCATGCAAGACAAATGGTAGGAGGACATCAAACAAGACTGTGTCCATGCAGTGACAGAAGCAATCCAATTGAAGAAGCTGTTGATTTCCACAAGGTAACTTACCATTTCATCTTAAGTAATCCATATTAAGGAATTAAAGGCTGTATATTCATTTTTTATTTACATTTTTGTCTAAAAATACTGCTTCTAGTTGTCAAATACAAGTTTTGCTTAAACTATTTGTCAGAAAAGAAATACCAGTATCAGACCTTCTTAATTATTTTGCATCTGTGTTTCAGTTAACCACAGTATCACAGAGTCTAAAGGTTATAGATTGAGAGTTACAATCAATAATGATCAGGTAAAGAGATTAGTCAGCAAATCAATAACATAGATACCAGCAGGAAGCAGTGTGCACTCAAGACAGCAATGAATACAAAGGGTACAGATAAACATCATCACCTTTATTTAGATAAAAGCTGATTCTAGAGCATTTCCACTATCTCATTAATAATGCACAAATCTTTTGGAACCTATGCTACACAAGCATAATGTAGATCTTGAATAAATGTCAAGATGTGACATAAAGTAGCTTTGTCCAAATCATGGAATTTGGGGTTTACTGACAGCTATATAAGCTATACCCTGGAAAGGATACAGATGTTTATTTAACTTCTTGTAGAAAGTCTACATTGGCATGTGAATCTTGTCATTCTCAGTTACCATGCCTCACTGGTTTACAGCATTCAATGGACCTGGATCACTCAGACTAGTTCAATTCATAAGAAGCTAAAGAGGGAGATACACCCTGTAAGAACACACTGTGCATGCCAGCTGGGAACGACCATTCAGCCCACAGGGCTGGACTACAACTCTTCCTGGCAGATCTGACTGAAATGTGTGTAATGCTGTCAATGGGTCTTTAATCCACATTGGTTCGCTCCACAGATGCACTTTCATTTGTCTAGCATAACAACTAACAGAGACAAAGCATTATTGTCTTAGAGCACAACCATAAATGAAGGTTAGCATTTAGTTTATGATAGCTTCTTAAAAGTGTAACTTTGCAAAATGTGAGCATTTTATGGATGTGAAGAGATTCAATACATATACACACACAGAATGGCATAGAACCATGTAACATTTCTGGTATTTCAGATTTTTTCTATCTGCCTTTCTTGTATCCTATTTTGTATCACTTTGGAACTTGCTATGCTTGCTTTATATTTTGGATCAGGTCTAGTTGTCATCCTCATATTTTGCACTGTTCTCCAATATGTCTCAGCACATTTTTCTCTCTGCCTGTCTTTCTTGTCCCCCTTTCTAATACTTTTTCTTTCCCAGGCCCTCCTTATTAAACCTAAAGTAGGTTAAATTGAGATTAAAACAAATAACCCTCAAAGAATATGTTTGTCTTTTTCTGTTCCTTCTGCTTCTCCCTCCCACGCAAACTGCCTGACAGAGAGACCATGGCCAGCTGTCATGAGAAATTTTACCTGGAATGCCACCTTGCCAGGAGGCATGGTCCAAAGTCTCTCTTCACCCTGATGCAGCATTTTCTGGACGAAACTTTAATCTAAAGGCCCAGGTATGTCATTTCCTAAAACCATCCCCAGATTCAAATTACTTTAGAGCGCAATGAGTCCTTAGCCTGTCATCCCCTCACAATGAGAAAAGGACTTCCAAATCCAAAGAGTTTTGGAAAAAAAAACAGGGCAGCAATTTTTTTGCATAATCAAGAAATAGATCCCTTCCACCCCACTTTCAAATTCTTGACTAACTTAATGTGTGCATGTGAGTCTCTGAACTCCTTGCACTGATTTTGGTCCCAAGAGGAATTATCCGCATCTGCTCCTTTCCTTTCAGGATACTGTGAGCAATATAGCAAAGAATGTAAAAGCTAAGTTTTTCTGAACAGATTCATTGAAAAGAACAGGTTTCAGTATGATAAACTTAAAAATAGCTTCAATAGTGTCTAATCTGTGATTCCTGCTTGGCACTGATAATTAGGACCAAAAAAAAAAAAAAGGACAGAAACGAACATGATTGATCTCAGTGAAAACAGTTTTGTTTTGTTCTCTTGAAGCTACCCTCAGAATTCTACTTTGCATGATTACTTGCAGTATTTTTCCATCGTCGTTTTTACTTTTCTGAATTGGCGACTTTGTCTGAGACCCAAATAATTTTCGGATTCAATGTCCAGCCTAGGGATAAGATTCAAATTAAATTTTTTCCACTTACTCTTTTTCACCCAGGTCCTGATCAGAGCAAAGCTGCAGTTCTCATTATAGAGTGGTTACATTTAATTATCTCTTCCTCTCTCTGACAGGGACAGCACTTCACCCCTGGCTGGGAGGGTGGAACACTTGCAGCACCGTGGTGCTTCCCTTGTGAGCCACTTGGAGAAGGAGCAACCAAACCACCTCCCTCTCTGAAAACATAGCATTAGTATGTATGCCTCCCCTGACTTCACCTGAATTTATGGCTGCTCAGCATCTCAAGAAAGCAGGCCACAACAGCTACCTTTATGCCTTGTAGTCAAAAAGCAGAGAGCTACAGGCTCAAGCTGTTTTCTCCCCTGTAGAAAATTATATGTGTAGAACATCATCTGTGGAGAACCACATGGTTTTCCCTAACATCCGTGTGTGTACTGCTCCTTGAACAGGAGGAACTATGAGGAGAATAAAATCAGGTACCCCCTGAATCCTTTTTCAAATAATCATTTAGAAAGCAGATTTTTTTTTTATTTTCTACTGCAGAGGAATCCACCTCTTTGCCCTCCCCTTTTTATTGCTCATTTTATTGGCAACATTCCTTTTCCTCCTAAAGTAAATTTCTGATATGGATTTTGTATTTTAGATTCATCCTTCCTGCAGGCTCTTACCTGATTAAGTTATTCTGATCCAAAGAACTGAACAGAAACTCCCTGAGAGTGTTAGGCTGAAACTCTTCTGCAGTTTTGTCTCTGGGAAAACAATATTAAAAAAAGAAAAAAAAAAGAAAAAAATCAAAAATAGTAATCAAACCAACATCACCACACCATCCCCAACTCCAAAAATAAAATAAAATAAAATAAAAAATAAATAAAATAAAATAAAATAAAATAAAATGAAATAAAATAAAATAAAATAAACAAACAACCTCAAAACTCAGTGTCAAATGCAGGTCTCAAAAGTATGTGTTGATTCCACAGTACAAAGTCACTTTAAATCTCCTAGTGCCTTGTTTCCACTCCCCAAGAGGAATCAAACCAAACAGAGAACAGCTTACATTGCCAAGACCTGGGAGCTTGTTGTAAGAATAACTAGTTCTTGACATTTGAAATTGCTCTGGTTCAAACATTTTTTGATCTTTCTTATTAGCCCTGTGTCTTGAGAAATAAAAATATGATAATCAGAAAGTACATAATTGGGTTCAGGGTATTCTGTGGTCACCCTTGCTGGCTCTGGAGATAAAGGCACTTTGAAAGATTATGCACATATATCTGGAATTTATTCTGCATAGTCTGTGAAATGACAGATCTTTCTTCTTAATTACACCGGCTATCAGTATAACACCTGTAGTTAACCATTCTGTCTGGAGGAATCCCTTCTGATACCTTTTATTCTTCCACCAGGCACACAGCAGCAAAGTGGCACATGGATGCTGGGGCATCTATTGCCACAGGCACGGAGGCTGCCTCCAATCCCCACAGAGGCTGTTTTACACCTTCACGTTTCCAGCGCTCCCTGGCTTGAAGGACCTGTCTGCAGACTGTGCCACCACAGCTCAGAAGCATTATGGACTGGAAGCTTCAGTGTTACAAAGTGTTTGGAGAGAAGTAAGTGCCTTAGCCAACCCTCACGGCTCTAATTAGCTGTTTTTGGGAGCAGCACTTGGTGGCCCGGCCAGCCCAGTGCATCTCCAGAGTTGCCAGGGCCATGGGGTGACAAGGCCTCATCCATGCAGCCCAGCCCAACCACTGCTCTTCCTTAAACCTCCATCCGCACCCTTGCTGCAGCAATGAATCACGTGCAGAGGGTTTTCCACACGCTAGGTTTATTGAGCTGTATTACAGGAAAATATATCTCAGACAGCCCCACTGCAGCCAAAACAATCTGTCATTTTTAATTCTTCCTGTCACCTCATTAGGTATATAGCTAGAGTGACAATAAAAAAATCTAAACAACACAAAAAAAAAAAAAACCCAACAGCAAAACCCAGCGCACAATGTTTCCACAACTCCTGCTCAGAGTTTCACATAAATATCAAGGCACCAAAAGATATATTGACCAAACATATGTGACTTGGTGCTATATACAACAAAGTGACTTGCAGAATGGTCTCAATAGGCATATAAAGCAATTAAAATAACTGTGCTTCAAAGTATTGTACTATAACATAAAAGGTCATCCCTATAAACATGAAAAGTATGACTGTGGTTCTTTCCTACGTACAGACATACCAATACCTCACTAGAGGTTCCATTCAAAATGTAATCTTTAAAAATATCTGAAAACATGCCATGTCCTGTATCATTCTCTCTTGGACCTTGTCTTTCCATCAGGTTAATATTTTAAGTGAACACAATAGAAAACATTATTAAGGCCAGCTATATGTCAGAAGACAATACTGTACTAAGTACAAAATATTTACCCTGTGCATACATATGATAGTGAAGTAAAGCCTGGCTAACCTTCTGTGACAATGAAAAGCCTTTCTTTTTTTCCTCCTGGAGCTTGCTTGTTTTCACATTAACGCATTAAAGTTGTATTCCAATGGAGACTGCAGAGAGTACATTTTGAGGACTCTGATAATTTTTGCAGTAACACTCTGAGTTTGTGATAATGTTTATGCACAGATGTAAAGAATGTGCTGACAGATTAAAAAGGAGTCAGCTGGTGTTTGCACAGTGTTCATTTTTATTTAAGGGAAGGAAAAAAAGAAAGGAAAACCAAAAAAATGTACTACACCTGGCTGTGAATAAACAGCTTTTACAGAAGTGGAAGTGGTTTGGCATATTGCAACTCTCTAAGCCCTTCTTGCATTAATTCAAAAATCCAAATTGTGGGCACATCAGATAATCACAAACCTTTATTTTTACTGCAATTGGAGAATTCACTTTGACTGGTTTTCCTACCAATATGAAAAGGAATCTTAGCCCAGACAGCAGTATTAAGTAAGGCAGTGTTAAAAAAAAATGTTCATTTGTTGCAGACACAATCCTCACTATGGAGACCCTTCTGCCTTATGTATTTAGGCTATACACACATTCCAACTGAATTTGGAATGCTGTGATACACCCAGAGGTGTCTTAAAGGGTAGTGGAGGTACAAATGTAGCATATGGCAATAGGTGTGTGCTGTTTCTTAATATGCAGTTATAGTATTTTAAAGCTAATTGATGTACTGAAACCTCATATTTTACAATTCCATAGCATGGGAAAAGATGACAGATAACGTCATTTTCTCTCCAACTGATCAGAGAGACTTCCCTGATCAATACCTGCAGAAGTATGCAGCAGCTACTGCTGAAGGGAGCATACTGATTCAGGTAGAAGAAAAGAAAACACTCATGAAGAGAAAAGGAGAAGCAGCAAAAATACTCAGTTGGAAGAAATATTAATTTGGAAAGCTGAAGCATGCAGAAACCTGTAACTTCACAACAGACTCCAGAACTGCAGTGGGTAACCTGAAGTCATGCCTCCCTTTTCTGAAGGATTTTACTTTCTACCTATTTAGAGCATGAGTTGAGCGATCAGATGTCCCTTGCTCCTTTTGAAAAATGACTGGGAAAACTCCTTGTAATCAGGAGGTATTTAGGATTTCCATTGACTTTCAGTTTTCTTGGTTCATCTGTTCCCTTTCAGAATGTTTGATGCTAGGCTGTTCTAAACTGTATGTTGAATTTGCTTTAATCAGGTGTCATTGTAACAGGCGTTAGGTCATTTACTCTTTGATTTTTTTTTCTGTGAAAATACAGGCTTTCTTAGTTTCAAAAGTGTCCTTTGAAGAAGCCTGTCATACTCCAGGCAGAGGAAAAGAAAGAAAATAAGAGAGAGAGAGAGAGAGAGAGAGAGAGAGAGAGAGAGAGAGAGAAGAACAAGAGAGAGAGAGAAGAACAAGGGAGGGAAGCAGGGCTCAGTCCTGTAATTCTGTTCTTTCCCCACAGTGGCGGCGGGGGATTGTGGAATTGTGCACGGTTGTGAGTGGCACCCTTTTGTACCCAACACTGCCCCACCAAGCTCCTTTCTCTGGTGATCTGGGCTCATGCACTGAAGCTGATTAGCATAAGCAGAGCTTAATATTCAAGTAGACAATGACATACACTGACAAGTGCTAGCTCAACCAAATGCTGTTTTTAGTTTTACACCTTCTGTCCCTGGAGCCTCCTGCAGCTTTGCTGCCCTGGAACTTTCAAGACCCTTCCTCCCATTCCATACCTGTTCTTGAGTTTAGAGACCCAGTCTTATTGTCACCTTACTCCCATCCCCAAATTTTATCTCCTCATCCAACCCCACCTTTCTGCTGGCCATTGCAGCCACCTGAAACTCCAGCCTCTTGAACTGTCTCCGTAAAACCAAAAGTCCCACTTTTCACAAGGATATTCTATGTGATGCATTTAATGGAAAGCCACTTAACTAAGGCTCTGTGGTGAGGAGCAGAGTCTCACACAAGTCAGTGCGTATAGTTTGGCTCAGGTAGGCTGAATTTCTGTTCAGAAGGGCAAGTCAGTCTCCAATACCTGGATAAAGAGCCCAGGGTAAATATGCTCCTTAGCTCCTAACCTGGAGGCTCATTGAGGCTCCAAGCCTCAATGAGGTGACTAAAGTCAAGTCTCTGTTTATTTAACTTTAAAGTTTATTTTGAAAGAGTATGTTAAACTAGAAAAGTTTGTGGCTATACTTGGCAGTGAGAACTTCTGTGGAAAGTCTCTGTCAAAGAAAAATATTGTCCTCTCTATAAGGTATATGTCTGCTTTTTAGAGGGAACTCTCCCTTATATTTAAAATTCAAAAATGGTAGTAGGTGCTGAACACCATCAAAAAACAAGCCATAAACCATCTTGAAAATCTATTTTAATTGTTCTAATACACATTTCTAAGATTAATATCTCCTTACTTGCATTATGAAGTGGTAGGAGCTGTGGTACTGTTTGGGACATGGAAAGAATAAATTGTGTAATGCCAACAGAAAAGGTGCTGAGGTAGCTGGTAATTGACAGAGTTAATGAAGTATGTTAAGCAGGTACAATATAGATGAAGTTGTCCCCTGCAGGGTGATTGGCCACTGGGGAAATAATGTGACAGTTGTCTTTGTGTTAAAATAATGTGGTACTCCTTCTTTGCCAGATCCTATCTGCAATGAGAGATGAAAGAGGTCTTGCAAGGATACCCAAGTCCTCCTATAGTAAATACTGTGCTTGAATCTGGCAGGTAAAAAACAAGATAAAGAAAGGGTAAAGAGTGTAATGGCTGTCTGTAAAGCCATTAGGCGATTTCCTACAACCCACACATGAATTATCCACTATTGAAAAGTAATAATTTGACACTGTTTTCTATAATCCTCCCTCATACACTACAATGCACTGGTGCTGTCTGGGGATGAATGGGAATGGAATTTGGCCTGCCAATTCTTCTGGAAGTTGATTGTTTTTAGATATTGTTTTAATAATTAACTAACTAGCTCCCAAGCAGTACAATGGATTTAGACAGCAAAAGATGGTTTTGAGAGTAATATAGACTTGTATTATTATCTCCTCCTATTGTATGTGAATATTACCATTGAAACAGCATGGAAAATATCAAATGGAAGTAGAGCTCAGCCTCTCAATTATACTAAGCTGTGTGGTCAGCATTGGTTCCAAAAGAGGTGTGGAAAGCATGGAGTAATGAAAAATCATTGATAGGATCAGTTTTGTGTCTAAATAATCTATTGTGCTCTTCCAGCATTGTTCTTACTAAAACCATTTCAGATGATGATCTAGCCTTCCTTGGCCATCAGATCTTAAAGTACCCTGAAGCTTTCTTGATTCCCTCAAGTGCTAACAGCTTGTTCATGTCATGGACACGAGAAAATTATACAGTATTTTATTTCTTGAAGTTGAAGCTGTTGACATTTTCATAGTTGATATTTATCTGCTTATAATGAAAGTGCATTAGGTGTTATTAGAACTTTGAGCTTTTCAATGTGGTTTTATTCTTGTCAACATGTGATAAATCAGGAGTCCTTCTCACGGTTCCTAAAGGGAGTGATATTTGGAGAGACAAGTGATTCTTAGCAAACCTTTGACTGAAAACATAACCTAAGAAAATATTTCTAAGCATAAGATGGCAAACAATTTTCTAATTTTCAAAATGTATTAAGTCAGAAAGATTAAATGGAAACATTTATTCATTTCTTCATATCATTTATTCATTTGTTCATTGTAGGATTTAGGCTTAAAATAACCATCATCTCTTCCCCCAATCTTTCTTATGGCTGTAAGATTTGTATAGCCACTTGTTAGTATTTATCTAGAACAACTTGGACATGAGAATATTTTCAACAGAGCTTCTTACTATGGGACTTTGAAAAGCATTCCCTTAAATTTTACCACAGCGCACAATTTTAAATATCTTTGTACCCAAAGAACCTCAGGTGATGCCATTAAGACAGCATAAAATATCACTAAATACCAGAGGATCAAACCACCTAGCAATTATCTAATGCATTTTTCTGGTATCCAGATCTACCTTTTGGGAGTGCTAACTCAATAAATAATCACTATACATAAACGAAGTATGGGCTATAACTCTCGAAAGAAGTTAGAATTGTCTTCAAAGTGTTTTGCTTTGTTTGACAAAATACTCTTTGGGGATGTATTAATGGACAAAGCTAAAGATTCAAAGAAAGGGAACTTAATCCATTTGAAAGAGAATAGAATGCTGAAGGAAACAAATGCAAAAATATGCTGGTACTCACTCAAAAAGTGCTGACTTCCTGCTGTAGGTCACTAGCCCACCTTGTACCACAAAATAGTGTCAGTAAAAAGTGCTGATTCTCTGTGCTAGCAACTCTTTTCTCTTTTCAGCCCTTGTTTAGGACTAACCAACAAGACAGAATACGTTATGCATGGGATAGAGAGTTTATATCTCACAGACTGCCTTAAAAAGAAGAGATACTATAAAACCCTACAAAATCAGATCAACCAGAGCACTCCTAATCTATTAGTAATAATTAACAAACTCTGAACTTATATATCTCAAGGCTTTGTGTATATATCCACACTCTGTAATTAACTACAACTGACACAAGTGAAAACTGCACGTGCATGAATGAGATACTGGGATGCTCAGGCTGACAGTGTATCCTCTACAGTGCAATGCATGAAGCTGTCAAGTATAATGACCATTTTACAAAGCCTAACCAAAGTGAGAGACTAGTCATCTCTCTCTCCCATTCATCTCCTCATTAAATATACTACCTTTTCTAAATCTCTGTGCAAGTATTTGAAGGGCAGCAAGTCTGAGCCAGTTGTGAAGGATTAATTGAATTTACAAGGGAATTGTGCTGTGTGCGACATCTCAATTAACTCACTTGTTAAATAGGTAATGGCACTTGACTGTTAAGTTGTGAAGGAACTTGTTAAATGGATATTGGTACTTATTTGAGGGATATGGTCTATGGTCTGGCTAAATAATTAGGACTCCAAAGTGTGTAGAAACCTAAACAGTATAACAGGTGAGGTTAGATGACAAAACACAGCCCTTCCTCCTCATTCAGATACTTTCATCTATTTCACAGTATATGAATAAGAAGACTTTTTTTCTCAGATTTGAAACACTTCTGAACAAAGATACGCAGATATGCAGATGAAAATTGGGAGCTGTAATGTCCTATGAAATCTCCAAAAGTTTGCTTTTGGTTTAAGATTTGTTTGTTTAGTTTTAGAATTTAGCTTTTGGGGTGGATTTTTTGTGGGATTTTTTTTTTTGTTAATAACTTTTCAGATCTCTGCTGAACCAAGAAAGAGCAGAGACAAAATATCAAATTTATTTCTCAACAGAATCAACAGCTTCATACTCCTCCTAGAAGGTACCTTTCATTCCAAAAGTTTCCCTTATATCAGTAGCTTCCTTAACAACAGGGATAACTGAGCTTGAAAATGTTTTGCTCTGAAATGTCAATGTTGTTTACTTCCTCTGCTCTTCATTTCAGTATTTTGGCCTGAGTTTTCAGGTCTGGGTCTGTGGGAATCATAAATCATGGGGAATAGTTACATAGAAAATGAAATAGTATGGTCCATCTACTTAGTTTTCAAGGAACTTTGAGTCTATAGCTCCCCCATTGTCAGCATCAAGTTTTTGTGCAATCAATTCTTTCATTTTTAAA
>VZRZ01002837.1:44835-121432 GCA_013398175.1 Climacteris rufus | reverse complement strand
TTAATTTTTAAAGGAAGTAAGAAAAAAAAAAAAACCCAAAAAAAAAAAAAAAAAAACCCCAAAAAAATACTCCATTATCTGTTTTCCCCAAAGTTTGAAGAGTATGTTTTGAACTGTAATTCTGCTTAGGAACATGTCTAATTTTAATTAAAGCAAACTATTACAGAATGTACAGGTTGCAGGTTTCAGTTTGATTCTCCCTTGGTACACACCATCTTATAAATACAGTGGCATCTCTCTGAAAGTGACAGACTCTCTAACCACTTGCAGAATTTATAAAACCCTGCACATATGTCATGTGGCTGCTACTTTACCTACTCGTGGGACAGAAACTCCTGGCAACCAGTTCAGAACTTCAAAGAATGTGGCTTTTTTTATGAAGGTTTATCAAATAAAAACAAAGCTTTACATCATTTAAAGCATCATCCAAGATTCTTCTGAAAGGATAAGTCCTTTCCTTAGTAATTAGCTTATGCTTCTTAGCTGGATACAGGGAAACTAGGTGGAAGAAAATGAAGAAATATTTTCCCTGTAAATTGTAAGAAAGACAATGTTTCTGCTTAAGAAATGACATTGCTTCACATGAAAAAGATCAGGGAAGAGCCTTGCAAAGTTATTGAGGCAGTTGCAGAAGTTTCTCCATCTGGAACTGGAAAATGCCTTTGCAGAAGATGAGGCTGCTTTTTGAAAGGCCATTTTCAACAGGTAAAACTCGAGTAGCAGGAGGTCTGCATCCTCCAACATGATTCTGTAAGCAAGAGTGGCCCTTGACACTGCACAGGTTTCACTGAAGCCAACAAAGCTGCACCTGAGGCCAGGAACATCAACAGATGTGATTGCAGAACTTGTGGTTACAGTCTGGCTGCTAATTTTGCAAGGGTCTGACATACTTGCTTACATGGGTTATGGTCATCTTTTACATTTTTGCATGTACAATCAATACAAGGGGAGTGGAAGAAGAAAATTTCAGTCTCGCATGGAAACAAAAGCAAGCATTGAAAACACAGTGCATTTCAATAACCCATAATTACAAATACAAATTCATGGACTAAACTTGGGCATGCAATTAGTAGACTAGTTATGCTGTAATTGTAACTGAATACCAAAAGAGATGACAGTGTGCCAGCCTCCATCCCACCCAGTTGTCTTTGTGTCATCGCTCCTACACAGAGTAGTGTCTATGCTCTTGTCTATCTCCTGCTGAAAATAGGAATCTGGCAGATGGGTGAATGCCATTGGTTTCTCACTTAAGCCACCAATTCTTCCAATTCTATATTTACAATCAGCTTGCTGTAATACTAACTGTGACTGAGACCCTGTTGTGATATGTTGTCTCAGTAGATAGTCAGAGATAGTCCCCAGCCCAAAAGCTTAGAGTCAAAGAAGGCACACTTTTGCTGTTCTTGTTCCATATACAAGAACCTGACCTATGGATAGATAAGAAATGTGCTGATCTCCACGGGTATCAAGGGGCCTAAATCCCTCTTGCATTGACAGACTTTGCAATACCAGCCACTAATGACAGATTTCACCAAACCTGAGCTACTTGGTTGAAATGGCCATGTTGGTTGTACGCTCCCAGAATAATCGATGTACAGAGCCACCTGGGCAGAGAAACCCTGGTTTACTGTCCTGGTGTCAGCTGGAAAAGTCCAGACCTAAATTAGTCCTCTCAGGACTTCACCCAAAATCAGAAAAATAGTTTGTAGAGAAGAGAAGGAATCAACCCCACTCTTTTTTTTTCCTTTGCTTTCAGCAAGTTAACTCCTTGTTTTATATAGGTTTCTGTAAGTTTGCCTAGAGTTTTCTAAATGTACTGAAACCAAGATCAGTCTCTGACTATCAGTATTTTGATTACTGTTAATATGCATATGCTTCAATAAAATTAATTTAGCTAAGACTAAAAATACCTTTTGTACAAGATATTGCAGGTTTTGGCAATGTATTGATTCAATGTACTTAGTTCAGTGAAAAATCTGTTGGTTTAAGCTATCTGCCATTAGTTCCAATTAAAATATATTGATTTGAGTAAATGTTGGTTGGTAAGTGTTGCCTGACTGTGAAAAAATATTTGCTTAAGCATAAAAATGTATGAGTGTTTAGACATGTATTTTAGGTTGGGGACTCTCCTAGCATCAGTAGAACTTTTCAGGTATAAATAAATTTCTCTAAACATAAATGAATTATTTTTTTTGAAATTAAAAAAGCTGATTACAGTAATATTGGGACTGGCATGCATATTAATTCAAGTAAGCTTGTTTTTGAAAGGCATTCAGGCAGGAATATTGGAACCTTAAAACACTGAAAGCTCAAGCTCTCTGTGAGGGAACCAGACTTTCACATGGAAAGCCAGGCTTTCTTTTTTAACCACAAAGCCAAATAACCACAAACTGTTAATAAAATAATCTTGGTAGCTGCAGGTAGTAGGAAAACACAGGTTCAGTCTAGGAAATGTACCTGTTTAAAAGTACCATATGTACATTATTCATGGGATTAATTTTAATTCAAAGCATAAAAAAATATACATAGAAATAAAAAGCATGCAAGCAATAAGGAGTGATACACCAGTCCTTTATTAGTTCTATAAAGACTGGAAGCCCTTGGGACTCTGATCTGCAAGCAGAAGAGTACCTTCACCTTGGGATAAAAGATGGACATGCCTGCCTGACTCTGTCCTCAGCTACCTGCACTCATACCTAGATGATAACTCCACAGCACTGCCAGCCAGAGAGCAGGTTGAATCTATCCCACAGTGGTTTGCTCACAGCCATGCAGCAATTCAGTTCCAGGGTTCAGATTAAAAAACTCAGGAGATCTGGAATGGTAGTTGTACGTTATTTTTCAAAGACACACATGCTGCCCATTTGTGCTTACATTAGAGCTGTTTATTTTAGAAATGTCTTCTTTGTAGTAATCTCATCTGTTTGGGTTTAAAACAAAAATAAATTCCTGGATAGAAAATAGTAGGTTTTCGTCTTTGTGGGTTTGTCTGGGGGAAGGGTACTTCCAAGTTTCTGTCTCTTTTCCATATGTGGGTGTGTACCACACATATTGCACAACAGCACCAAGTTATGGTGCAGCATTCAGGGTTATCACACTTCAGGCAGGCACACATTCTTATTTCTCCTTTTACCACTCTTGTTTCCTTAATCTTTTTGCTTGTTAGTTGAAGACTTGAAAGGCAAAATTTAGCTGGGTGGTCACAGTTGTTGGCCAGAGCTTCCTATAGGGTTTGGCTACCTGTTTCCATGAATTTGTGGTTTTAAATGAAGAACCTCTACCCACTGCCTGCTACAAGTTGTTCTTTTTTTAAAATCCTATAGTAACAATAGTTAAACCCCACTAGAACATCCTTGCATAATAGAAATAGAAATTCATATGTAAAAATGTGATGTATATAACTTTCACCTTGGGGTAGACCTCTCAGACTCTATGCCACGTAGTGATTCTAACAGCCATTACCCTGTAAAAGAAAAAACTATGCAAGTGTGAAAATGAAAGACAAAATCCAGGTGTGTTCCTGCAAAGGAATATATGGGTCAGTAAGCAAGTCTTGGGGCAAGACAAGGCATGAAAATCAGACATAGCACTGAGCAGTCAGCATCGTACACAATACTTGATTACCAGCTGTTAAAAAAAATAAGCTGGGAGCTTCATAAACAAAGAAAAACACAGCTGAAAGGCTGATCCAAAGCACCCTACAATCGAAGACCTTTTCTATGGCTGGGACACTAACAAAACCCCTTGTTGATTTCTTTCAACTCTAATTTGGATTAATCAACACAGAGTGGAAAAGAAGGAAGGATCAATTTTCTTACTTGATGTTCATGTTTGCTTTTATTTATTAATGTTCTTAGACATTGCCTGTCTTTCTAAACTGGCAGAGGGATTTGCATCAGAACAAATCTCTGCTGGCTTTTTAACCCAAGAATGTTAAGAGACTGCTTCTTTCTCATTGAAGTATGTATTTACCCAGAGTGAGTTAACACTGCAAAACCGGAAAACTTTATATCCAACAGGCATTTCTGATTCAAAATATACGGGGATCTTCCACCTCCCTCCCCCATTCCCCTCAGTGGGAGTTTCTGACTGAATAATTAAAGACAAAGTTGTCTTCAGAGATTGAAGAATTAAGTCTGCTTTTGAAGCAAAGAGATAATGGGTACCCAAGAATTCGGAGAACAAAGTTGCTTACAGCATGATCCCAGTCACTTAGGGGGTAAGTCTCAGAGACACAGAAGCTCTCTCAACCAAAGCCAGCCCCATTATCCAAAATCCCAGCAAAACACAGATGACAGAGCAGAATACAGAAAAGCAAGCATAGTAACATTGTAGGATTTACTTTAATCCATGTCATAAAACTAGGTCAGATGACTATCTAAGCAGGTAAGAATGAAATGAAGAACAATAAGTGCAACAAATAAGAAGGAAAGGAATCAGTAAAAGATAAAGTGAAAGAGCAAGGCAAAGAAAATATTGTACTAGGCCTAAGCAGCAAGACAATGTGCACATTGCTGGTGCAAGTTTAATATGCAGTACTACTGTGTGAGCATAAAACTCAAGGAAGGTATCCCAGAAGGTGATAGAGATGGAGTTTATGTGACAGATTTCATGTACTTATTTTTTTCATGTTCACAATAATAATACTGTGATGCCATATATACCAGTTTAAGACCAGAAATACCATATTTCCTGGCACTATTCCAAATAATTAATGGATTATGTTTTGCCCAGCAAATCAAGGTGATGTAGAATAGTCTAATGTTCCATTTACTGAGACAGGGTTAGGGCACAGAAATTCTGCAAGGTAAATCAATTGTGGGATTATCCTGCCTGTGTCCATGAAAGGTATATATTTTACCATTTGATTTGCACACATTCTTTTGTTTTTCCTAAAATTTCAAATTCTAGGAAAGTTTTTCCAAAAATGGAGAGAACAGAGAGTGGGCAAACATTCATGAGAAAGGAGATAAGTTATTTACAGTGAAGCTGAACTCAGTCAGATAAGTGACTATTCTAATAAATGTTTGACTTTTCTCACCCACTTTCTGGAGAGAGATTCAGGCTTAAGAAATAAAGTCTCTAAATTAAGAAGCTTAATAATTTCTGCATTTAAGATGACTTGGTGGCTTGTGGGAGTGCTTAAGGGTTATGCTAGAAATTCCCTTACATCCCAGGGATCAAGAGTAGAGGCTGATAAGATAACTTGAGGCATGGGAGCAGCATGTCTCACTCCATTGGCTCTGTCTTCAGAGAACATTAGTAGCTGGCATGAGGATGAGTCTAGCTCTCTTTCAAAAGCATAAAAGAAAGCAGACAGCTGCACTATACTGCCTCTAGTTACTACCACACACTCCTCTAAGCACAGAAACTCATTTCCATTGCTCCACTGGCTTTTTTCAGGTTTCTTCATCATGGTAGATTCATTGTCAGACAAAGGAAAATGAAAAAAACTTGGTCTTAATTAGTATCAATGGTCAAATAGCAACATACCTATGAGAACTGGAAAAGGCCCGAAGGCTTGTTAGAGGGGATATAAGCGTGTTTGGTCTTCCTGGCCTTCTGTGCTTATTCCTAACAAGCAGTGGGAAGTGACCAGGGGGCAATAATTGGCTTCAAGGTGGCTTCACTGTGGTTGAATAAGGAAGTGGGATCACACATTTTCTGTGCAAACCCCAGCCTAAGAACCAGCCCAACTGAAAAGACCTTTTCTGAGGGAAAAATTCACCTGTTCTATGATGATATCTTGGTATGATACTCTAATAATGTAACTACATTGACTTGTCATCCATTCTTGTCATCCATTATAACCCCTACATCCTTTCTAAAAGGGCGAATAAACAAGAAACTCCCACAGCACTATCCCTTCTGTTTTAGGATTTTTTTTCTGAACATGGGGAGAAGAAGAGGGGCGGGAGATTTCAAAGGCTTCTTGCACCTGTTAGACCACCTGCATTGCACCTGTGAAGCTGCTTTATACACAGCGTCTTTGCTCACGTGTGGAAGCAAGATGATAAGTGCAACACGGTAATGTGTATTATACAGCTCAGTTACTTAGATACTGCATTTAACTAGAGACACTTATTCCCATCAATTAATGGTTAGTCAGTGTGACTGAACACCGGAAAATACTCTCTGTGAACATTTGTTTCAGTTCCTAGTGAAATTTGCCTGCAATCACATTCCTTCTGCCTACACTTCTCACAAATGGGCTATTCATTAGTTTTATGCTAGGCCAGGAATATGCACTGAAAATGGAGCTACTCAAAACAATTTCCAGTTCAACATTAAAAAAAAAGAAAGAAAGGGTGGGTGGAAATTTAGTCTGTGTTCTCAGATGTGAAAAGACAAAGAGTGAGAAATAAAAATTGAAAGTGATTTTCAAATTTGTAACTATGGCAATGGCAAGTTTCTAAAAGGCAGAGCCTGTGAGTGAGTAGCACTGTCTTTTGTGCTCCACTGAAGTAGGGTCATCATCGCAGGTATTTAACCGGCCCCAAAAGGTGTCTGAGGTCATCCAGGATGTTATAGGTTTAAGGTAAATGCTTGAAGTTCTAAGGTGAACCACAGGTATGCCAAAAAGGAAGTATGGAAATTATGTTCCCTATTGTCTTTCCTCCTCTTCTGTCTTCAGACTGTAAGTGCTTCAGGGCATAACTGTATATATGCATGTTTCCAGATAAAAGCAGCAGAGGCAGGCAAAAATTATAGTGTGGATGAAAATTTTGATCAAAATGGCTGAACAAATACACTTACAAACATATTTTTATCTTTAAATTACTTATAAAATGTCTGGGAAGGAGCTCTGAGTTCCATTCAGGAGCTTGTAGCCAAAACTTACCACTAGAGCTGGGAATATGTGTCAAGAGGAAGAGATTGAGGAGGAGCACGGCAGCAGCCCAAGGGTTAAGACAGCTGCAAAAAAAACCAGTCAGGAAGATGGTAACACAGGAAACACCTACTCAGCAGAGTATTTAATGCCAAAGATCAAATTATGGCATGTAGCTGGTAATATTGGTGAGGTCAAGAAGCTGCAAACTCTTTTATGATGATTATCTCTATGTTTCAGCTGCCTGTATTTTGACTTTACACTCCATTTTTCATTCACCAGCCCTCATGGTAAGTGCCTGGTTGATGGCTATTCTGCTTAGCCTTTAAGAAAGCAGGGTAAGCCCTAACCAGCATTTCAGTGGTTTCTGTTTCCTGTGTCAGCAAATATCTCCAAAGTAATGAACACATTTTGGAAAATCACGGTCTGTTCATAGTCAATTTACAAATGTAAGAAAACTCAAAATTTGAATTAATAGCTGACTTGTTATGAATTATTATCTCCACCTCTTCTGTTTGCTGCTCAGCAACTGTGTGTGGCCAGTCAGGCCAACACACACCCCCAAAAACGTGAGACAAATCACTTCTGACCTTGGTCTTCCTATAACCTTATAACAGTGGCTTGCAGAAAGAATATGTGTATACAAATAGCTGGCATAACTTCAAGAGTGGTTCAATAAGTAGTTCACAACTGCTGACCATCTGGCTGTTAGATCTAAGACGGATCTATTAATGTTAGAGCTAGAACAGTGCCAAGCTGCAGCAGAAACTGCATGACCAAAGTGCATGCAGACCACCCTTAAAACCATAACAGAAATCATTGCAATTGTTTTATCCATCCATTTATTCAAGTAATGTCACATTATTTCTCGTGCCTTCACATCCAGAAGCACTTCACAGGAAGGAGCTCCATTGTTTGATAGTACAATAATAGGCAGACTCTAACAGCTTTAAATCTGAGTGTATGTCTGCATGATATGCTGGCAAAGAGAAATTTTTGTGCATTCTCTTGGTCCTTCCTGACTCTTGAAATGTTCAAAAACAATGGACTATATAGACATAGGTGCTGTTAACACGGCGACAAGCCTCAGGTAGAAGCAACATAAATGGGGCTCTGCATTGTAGAATGGTTTTACCATGCCCTTGCTCAGCTTAAAGACTAGTGGAAAAACTTTGTGTCATCCAGCAGTTTTAGTGCTTTGGCAAAATATGCAATAAGCAAGGACCAAAGAGCAGGGAGGGGGAAATACATGAATATATTCAGTTTATGGGTCAATTTATGTATCATGGGGGCTGATGTACAAAATCTATACTCAGACATCTCTCCACACTTCTGTTTTGTTGCTGATACAAAAGAAATGATCCTGAGGGATTTGCCAGTATCATCATGCATGTCAGTTTACAAAGCTCTTTTCATTTACTGAAAGGAACAAGAAGTAAGAGCTGTGAGATGAATTTAAAAAAAAATAGTATTGACATTGTTAGCAATTTTGCAAAACACTAAGTAATTTTGAATACAATAAAATTTAATCATAAATTTTGCATTTTCCATTGAATAATGTTTTGAAAACTGTCTAAACATCCATTCTTTCCCTTACAGATATATTTAAATGTATTTAGAATATGTATTGGGTCTCAGTCCCAAGATTAAAATGCATTTTCTAAATATTTTCTCTTTTTTTCTCACTGGCCTGATTGGTCTAACTTAAAATATTGCCTCTAAGTATTTTCCCCTGTTATGTATGCTTCCAATGATCAGATTAGGAAGTTGATCTAAACTGAAGCCAGTATAAAAACCTTTTGAGGTTTGCCCATCACTGCTTACAATGCTGTTTTGAAAAATAACCTCAAGGCTATTTAATTAATCGTTCATTCTTTTAGTCTCCCAGCCCAGGTAGATTAATACCTACTCTGCACATGGATCAATGAGTTCTGAAGTCTCCTACAGATTAGCACATCTGTAGTTTAAAGCCATTTTGCCTTAGAAGGAAAGAAAGAAGGAAAGAAGGAAAGAAAGAAAGAAAGAACAAACATGTTCACCAGAGGAATCTCTCAGGGATCAATTCATAAGCAAAGGAAAACATGCTATTCTCAGCAAGGAAACAATGTATTTTTTGTCTGCTACGGTGATTAATAACATGCTATAACTGAGCCTATTTAAAGGTCTCCATCAATCCATGTAGGCCAAAAGCTGACCCACTTTAAATCCTTAAAATACGATGAGAATTTCCCCCAACATTTTATAAAAATTACAGAAGTAAGTGGAAGCTCTAGAACTGCTACCAACAATTTCCTTCACTGAGAAAACTGAGTATTACTGTTGAGAGCATTCAGAAATAGTGACAGAAGTGCTAGGGCTCTGGGGGAACCAGCTTAAAAATTTCCAAATCTCTGGGTAGATGGGGGCCAGAAAGGATCATGCTGTTGAGGTTTTTTATACATGCAACAGTTCAGAAGAAGGCTTTTTTTCCCCAGCCTTAATTTAAAAATCCCCAACAAGGTTCTGCCTGTCTTCTGCCTGTCTTCTGGCTTCAAGGTTCATAAACACAAATGAAAAAGCAAAGTTTTGTCTGCCTGTTTCTGTCTAACGGAGGTGGTAATGTGCTTCTGGAACTGATGAAATATGTTTGATATTGCCTCAAACCACGAGAGATATCTATAAGCATTTAGAAGCTCAGAGATTACATTTTAGCTTCCAGTGGGTAGACTCAATCCTCAGCCTTTGACCTTCTGTCTTCCGCATTAGCTGGAGATGAATATTTGCTGGTCTTCCTAGGTCATGACACTGAAAAGGACTAAATCCTTACAGGTGATGTTTAGTCAGTAGCTCAGAGTGCTTGATCTTCACAGATCAGACCCTTGAGCTCTCCTTCAGCAAAGCACACATATAGCTTCTCGGATGGTGAGTAATCATGATGTTATTAGTAGAACTACTCAGATACTCAAAGTCACATTGACATTTTAGCGGATAGGGGACCTTCTGAATAAATAAATTCATAAATCCTCAAAGCACAAGAAGACTGAAAAAAATTTAAAATCATCAAAATCTTCAGTCAAAATAGATAAGAATCTCATTTTTTGTATCTAGTGAAAAAGTGCATTTTACTCAAAAGACAAAAACTGACTTATTAATATACAGCCAACAACCAAACATTAGATAAAGTGAATGCTAATTTCAGAGTTCAAATAGACATTTATGATCCTAAATTTAGCCTCCCATTAAAAAAAAGTGTCTTGGCTAAGCTGTTTAAAAACACATTAAACCCATTAATTGCGAAGCACAAAAAAACAGGGTAGTGTCTTCAGTCTGAGAAAACCAGGCAGCAAAAGGGCAAGCAAACAATGCCTCCACCCTCAGCTTTACATGGATAGCATGTAGTAGAAACAGTCCACCACCCATCCCACCAGATGGGATGACTACTCTACCTAGTAAAGTTAGCACGGCTGATGACACAACAAAATCCTTGATATAATATGGAAGAGATGAGTAATAAGACAAATTCTTGGGATCCATAATCAGGCCAAAATATCCTACCATGAAAAAATATGTGAACCAATGGGTCGGGAAGTGCACCCCAGTTCTGCAGCCTGGCTCTGCATTTGGGCTATACCTCTTGCTGTCAGGCTGGGACTGAGGAAAGGCAGCAAGGGAGGCAGAAAATAAGAGCTACTTGTTTCTGTGCTCCAACATGCATCAGTCAGATCCCTTTGATTCATGAGTGTCTCATATTTGTCTTTTCTATCCCCTTGGGAACAAAGGCTTCATGCTCCCTTTGCTCTCTTTTTCATGTGAAACTCATGTGATGCTGTAGGGCTGTGTCTTCAAAGAATTTAGGGCAGACTACAGCATTTATATACAAGGCCCCCAGCACCTCGAAAATTGGGGAGCTTAGACTTATATGACCTTAATGTTCTCTCCAGGTATGGTCCTACACTGGCAAAATGCACAGGGTTAACATCAACTGCCTGTAGTACATGATGAAATTCATACTTGAATGGCAAGTACTTTAAGTGCTTTTTTTTGTAGTATATCACCAATGATTTTCTCATTCTAGTTACTACTTATTTGTAAAAGCTTCATTACAGAAGCAGTTAAAAAATAACTTTCTCTTTTTAAAATGTTGATTTGTTTTTCTGCAGAGAATGTGTTGCAAAATGTCAAGGTAAGCATTAGTTAAAGGGCTACTACGCCATGCCAGAAGGAGCAATTTACTTCTTATGCATATATTCCTGAACATTATTTTGCTCCCTTTCTTCTTGTGAATGGGAACCACTTCCTTACAGCAGCTGAGGGCTTTCCTCCCCCCCTCCAGTCTCCCCCTTCACCATCTCAACTGCAGGGGCACACTGAGGGCCTGGGCAGTGGAGGCACATATAGGAGATCTGTACATTAAGATACAGTTGCCCCAGATAAATGAAGTCAGAAGACATCACTTCAGGCTGAAAACTCAACATTTTGTGTGTGTTAAAACTATATTAAGCCATTTAATTGTTTTGTTATTACCAGAACACTTACCTTGTGAGGATATTAATTATCCAAGCATTAAAAGACCAAGTTTTTCTGTAAGGAGAGAGCTATTCTTTTTTTTTTTCTAAGTTATTCAAGTTTATTTTTCCCATTCCAGCTAAATAGATCTTTCCCAGGAAAGAGGAAAAAAATGGGTCTAAATGCAAATTAACATTACTGTTTAAATATCACAGACCATTTTCTCTGAGCCCAGTTACAATAACTAGTAATTATAAAAATTGCTTGCCTTGGGCTTCTAGCTAAGCCAATGCTAAACTTGTCCTTTTATTAGATCTGTCAGACTGAGTTAATTATCTTTATGATAATAGATGTGCCTTACCTCAAACAAAACAAATACCCTTATAATTAGCTTTTTAGTTAGAATTTTAATTTATTTATAAAGATGGTTTGTTTTGTTTCTTTTTTTGTTTTTTTAAAGAAGTTTGAGTTTTAACAGGTTACTAGTCAGCTTAGTAATGTTTAAGAAAAAACACATTCATTAGATTGACCAAAATGTTTTGTGGTTAACATAGTTTCTTACCTAGCCATTGTTTCTACTTAACCCAGTTTGTTGGATTATGTGAATATGCTGGTGTATATTTGTGGAAAAAACAAGGGAGAGGGAGAGAGGAAGAAACAAGGCATGTTCTTTTATTCCAGAAAATTTTCTCTGAGCTGATTTTTGAAACAGTGCATGAACCAAATTTAATAGTGAAGCATGTTAGCAAACACTAATCCTGGCTGCATGTTTTCTTTTGAATCCTTTTTCTGAAGTCAGAGATGAATTTTCCTTAGACTACTGAAAATAGAAAGCACAGTCTGGTTTAATATATCTCTGTCTCCACAAAATCCCTTTCAATCTCTCTCTTTCTCTCCTCTTTTTTTCCTTCTTATCTTCCTCATATATTCTCTGAACTGATCCTGCAAGCCCTCCAAGCAGAGCTCCTGGTAAGAATTGAGGGTTTGCAGAATGGGGTCTGTACTTTATTCAGCCTTTCAGATGCATGTATTCCATTAAATTAAAAAAAAAAGTGCTTTATGCATCAGTGCCATCTATTATTATAAAAAATAAAAGGAAAAGGTTTCAAATTTGGGGTTGGTGGAAAACGCAATCTACAGATTAATGAATTAAAGAACATGGTTAGGAAACAAGTGCCTTGTGTATTATTTTGGTTCTGTCACACTGATAGGATCCAGATTAGATTTGTCAGATGAAGCCTGTTTAAATCAGAGTCATGGTGTAACTTCTCTTGATCTGATTGTCCCCATGGGAGTAAAGCAGTCCTATCTGACAACATTATCAGGGTCTCAGGTCATTAATATTTCTGTCAGAATTTGAGATCCAATGATTAGTTGAGGCTAACTAATACTGGTTTATCATCCTATTCCGTCTCTATCATATCTTGTTCCCTCTCTATTGAAGTAGTGGAACAGGTTTGATATGCAACAAATGTAAGGGAAATGTGGATAAAAAAGTGGTAGCAATTACAGTAGGAGGAGACATTACCAATATTTACTAGTTTTTCAATTAATAAAGTAATTTGAAAAGTAAACAGCTTTGCAACCAAATGAACGCAAATGCAGCTGTTTGGTAATGAAAAAACCCAACCATTGCTATGCACCTTGTGTAAGCATGCAAAAGGAGAAAAGGACCCACTTGAAATCAACACACATATATCTTTCTACTCTCTTTACCTTCTATATAATATATAATTTCTATGTGACTAAACTTACAAGCTCCTCAGAATTACAGGCAATAGTACTTAACAATGAAAATGTATTATTAAATGAAAATAATAGTGAAAGCTAACATTGAAATCAACCTGATACTGATGTATTTCTGCTTGTAATTAAAAAAAATCTTCATTTATTTTTTGTAAGTCAAAGTTGTCTGCTGAAAACAATATTTCTGTGGCTAATAATTAATACTAATGTGACAGAAGGTTATATTTTCCTAACTTTTTACAGTCTATTTGACTGTTCTAAATCACCATTAAAGACTGTGTGTTTATTTTAAAATTTTGAGAGATGGCAGAAGAAATTGGAAAAAGAGAGAGGAAATCAAAATAGATATGGAAATGTTTTAAATGTAAGAAAGAGTTAGTGAAATATAATAGCCCCCCAACAGACAGTCTCAGAAGAAAGGTCTTGTTGCCAACCTTATTTGCTTGCAGTTCTATAAATGGTGTTAAATCTACTATTCAGGAAGACCAAGTTTATAACTTTCTGAGACCATTTGTAGTCTTTCACTAGGTCCCTTGCAATTAACAGGACTGTGTGTCCACTTCTTTTTGTGGCCAAAGAGAGAGGTAAGAAGACACCCATGTCAGCTTTCTGGAGAAGCCAGAGCCCCTGGAGCCAGGTCTGTGCTGAATGCCCATGCTAGCTGACAGCCCTATGGGCAGGGTTTCTGCACACACAAAGTCCTAGCGATCCTTCTTCAAACTGATCGTAATTTATTTGCCAGCACTTGTACTGCAGCTAGAAAAAGGTATTAGAACTACAGATAACCTCTCCTCCCACCCCCCTATCATACCCAAACTTGGCATTGTGTCCTTGCCCATGGAGAAAAAGGAGTCTGATTCAGTGCTTCTCCTGAAGTCTGACAAAACCCTTTGCTGCTGAAAATAAAAAGCTGGTCTCTATTTTTTTCTTAGCAAGTCAAAGTACAATACCACACCAATATTAACCGAAGTAAGCTGATGCTTCTTCAGTCACCCCTCATTCGCAGCTCAATTTCCTGGTCCTTTGCACCAGCCTTGGTGCCTGTCTGGTCCTTTACCAAGCTGATTCAGAGAGCTGAACTAGCAGTAACTAATTTTCTGAGTTAGTCTTATTTTCTGATTTTTAGCAGTAACTTGTTTTTCTGATTTCCAGTGACTCTCTGACCCAGCTCCCCGTGGCATCAGATGACTGCTGGTTGCAGGACAGGTTGGACTAGGAGGCTAGAGGCGAACTTTCAATCGCTGCTGCTCACAGGTCTGTGATGCCAGGCATTGCTGCCACACTGCTAAGCACCAGCTGGGGTTTTTCAGTGATTGCTGGGATTCTCTTTACCCAAGTCAATATTTTCACTTTCCTGAATAGTTTCTTATACAAAATATTTTGATCTATCGCTTTGTCAAGCAACATAACAGACAAAAACCCCCATGTAACACAAAATACTCTAGATAGATCCCAGATTTCTGTAAATTTTGGTTTTTTTCGCTTTCTTTTCTTTTACTTTCTTTTCTCTCAGATGTCCTGGCTGGATGGGGAGAACATATTGTATAAAGATAAAGAAACTGGAGTTAAATCACATTGTCGGCATTATTGTTTATGCTTGTACTAGTGTAAAATTCTGAATTTTTTCTGTCCATATTGGTGCTTTCTTGTACAAAAACATACAATAACATTCCTGTTCAAGAAATTGATATTTTTCAAGGAGATGCTATACTTCAGTACTATAGAAACAGACCTAAGATTTAGATATTCTATACACAACCCAAAATATTAATAGATATTATAATATGCAGTCTGTTTTTAATAGTCCTAGGGGACTCCACCTGAGTAGAAAAACGTGTTGTGAACTCCCTCTATCAATGTAAGCAAAATCTTCTTCTTCTGCAATTTTTTCCAAAATTTTTATTAGTCATGAGCACATTTGAAATATAAAGATTCTACTTGAAAAAGAAAGTTAATTTCCCTAAAAAATAATGCAAAATACCCTAGAATCATTTGTTTTTACAGTTACATGACCAAATATATAAAAACAGAAAGCTTCTTACCATCGAGAAGGCATCTTCAGGAAAGGTCATAGCTGTACTTGACTCTCTTCTCCTCTTTTACAGGTCTGATGCTCTGTCATCATCCTGCAAGGACAAATACACCACAACATGGGCAAGTCAGTGTTAGCTTTTAAAAAAACTTTAGAGTGACACTTTCATCTTTTAGTAATTTAAAATGAACTTCAAAATGTAATGCAGACATCTGTTGCATATTTGCTTTACAAGTCATGTATGGATCCCTACGAAATATGGATGTTCTCTAAACCAATGGGCAAAGAGACTTACAAAGTTTGCAAAGTCAGGTCTTCTAAAGTTAGGAAATGCCACGGTTAAGGGTGCAAGTTCAACTCCACCCTCTTGAACAAATGCATCATGATAAAAGTTTTAATTAGTTTCCAGTCTCTTCTTTTCCACAGTACTACTGCTTTGCAGGATAGAAACACAGAATGCAACACTCCTGGCTGCCCATAAAATATAAAATTATGAAAAACATGGTTTCACAGTCCAAATATTGTTAGTAAAACATCTCAGTGAAAGGTAGCTGGTATATATAATTTCTTTGCATTTGTATGTACTGTACACTATTGTGAAAGTTACTCTTCTCATGAGATTAATAGTGTCAATTAGGTTGTCAAGGATGAGTGAGCCCATCATGTGAGCTTTGACAGAATGCTTGGGTTGATTAAGTTCATGCAGTTATCATAGCTTAATATTTACCTATGAGTAGCTAACATTTTACAAAGTCTCTCTGAATTTTTTCTGCTTACAGAACTGCATTCATAAATTGTCTTTAAAAAAACATAATCACATACTGTACATCAAAAATATGGTCATTTAAATAGGTTGCAGGCATAGGTATCAAATCAAGATTAAAGCACCATTTTTCCTTACATTTGAACAGGTAAAAAATGAAGCAAGTCACTCTGCTTAGGACTGTTGAAGACAAGGCTGGGTTTCTCACTCCTGTATGTAGTTTCTAGGATGTCAAGGATGTCAAGGATGAGTGATATTTACTGTTGACACCACTGGGAAAAATAAAATCTTCTACCTATGGAGGGGAAAAAGGCAGACTGTTGGCTAGACTGCATATCAGGCTCCACAGTTGGTCTAACCCTTACAAGAAAAGGAAGGTTCCACAAACCCATCTCTTGGATACCATCTCTCCTTTCTCAGTGTCACCTCTTTTCCAAACAGCCATCTTCCAGCCTGGGCAGTGGACAGGAACTGATCTTCCCCCTTCATGTAGCAATAGTGAAATGCGGTGAGCATACAAGGAGTTGTGTTATTTACAGGATCTGGCAGGATAACTCCTGCTTTGCTCTGCAATCCAAATGCAGAGCAGAGAGCAGCAGGATCTGGAGTGTGGGTTTTTCCCAAATTATAAAAGAGATCTTAATTTTTTAAAATTATAACACAAGGTATCAAAGACAGATTTTTTTTCAAAATGTCATATATCACTCTCAGCAGGGCTTTTAGTTTTCAGGGATTTCTGTTATATATGCCATCTGCTTTCAGTTGTGACCTGATCAAATCTCCTCCTGGATGCTATTTCAGGGCTGCAAATCTTGGACATCGCAAGGTCAGAATTCTAGGCAAGGTACTATCACTGTGCCAAAAGATAAACACCTTCTCAATTTTCATTTGGTCTCTAGTCAAATTAACCTCTCATTGACTTCAACTCAGGACTCTGGAATTCTGCCCAAAGTTATCATTCTAATAAAATTGATGAATATCCAGTATGAAAGAGAATTCACAGACAGAAGCACAAAGGTATGCAACATTTTAAAACATATCCCAAGTACCTCCTCCACATGGTGTCAGACACACAGACTGTGCTTTCTAGCAAAATTTTCACAATTCTGTTTCTGTTTGGGTCTTGTGTGTTCTCCAGTGAGACTGTAGTGAAACTGGATGGATGCTGAGGACCTAAGTTCCAGGCTGTTGCAATCTCAGTGTAAACTTTTGTCTTTCCTTACCTGCATCTGTCCATGGCATGAGTGACAACCACCAGCAGGCCTATCTAAATCAAAGAAGTAAGTCAGTCTCTCTCATAGTGCAACATTGAAGGAGATGTCATGGGCTCACTAAAGTGAAGCAAAGACAAGGCTAGTGGCTCTTATGTTTGGGTTTTGCCACATCAAATCCTGCTGTGTCAGGGATACTAGATCACTGTTATGGGAATTAGTAACCATGTGGGAAAAGACAGGAAGGAGAAGTGTATTTTAAAAGAAGATTGAAAGAAACACCAGGAGAACAAATGAATAAAACATGACAGAAGCAATCAGAGAGGTAAAGGAGACAAAGGAAGCATTAAGGTGAAAATATTAAGTGAATGATAGGGAGGAAAAGATGCATGGAAAGTAAAAATGGAGATGTGGGATAAGGTGAAATTGTCAGAGACTTTGCCTGTTCAAGTCAATAGCTTGAATTTCCTCATTATGCATTTGCATTGCCAGGAGCCCAGATAGTGAGCAGGAAGGTGGCATGCGACAAAACACAGCATTTGGAAGTGAAAGAAAGGATAGACTTGTCTGGCACCTTTAGAAAAAAACAGTCAGGAGAGTATGTGTCTGATAAACTGTTCTTGAATATACTGCCAGAAATGTAAACACAGCAGAGATTGATCTGAACTCCACATTTTTCACACAAAACCTCTTTCCACTTCTCAGCGATTAGGGTCACTAGAGAAATGGTGGAGGAGAGAGAGAAAGGCTCACAATAATTACAGATTTACTATGTCAACTTCATTATAATATGAAAGAACAAAAGTCAATGCTGTGAGACAGGTAGGGAGAGCACATATAAAAACTGGAAAGGTCTGAGAAGAGGCCTCTCAAACTCCGCATCCCTTACTGTTCCCTCCGCCAAACAGTAACCAGGGCAAAGCCCCAGTGAACTGGAGGCTGTAGCTGGGAATAAGAAATTAGGGAATAGAGTTCTCTCTTCTCTTATTTGTTATTGTGAACCATACTAAAGTAGAAGATAACCAGAAGAGGATCATTGTAAGGAACCATAACTGCATTAAACCCACTCATACCTTCCCAGATCTGGCAGTGTGCAACCTGATATGTGTTTAAGGGACATATCTGTGGAAGGTATGTAAAGATATTATAACTCAAGATCTCCTTGTTCAATTCCCAAGGTGAAGAATTACCTACAATTCACAAATTACTTGAGTCCATCTTTACAGATCAAGGATATTTTCCATGAAAAAAAAAAAAAAAGGAAGTCACTGGATCAAAATTATCATAAAGCCAGAGGGGAAAATTGCACAGTAAAGTAATATATTTATATCTACAGAATCACAGAGAGCAAGCAAAACAAAATAAAAATAAAATACCCCTAAGCAGCCCAAATTGCATTGCAAATAAAACTTTATATTGAGATACATTTACATACCAGAAAAATTAGATGTGAAACTTACAGTAACCACAGATCAAACCATTAAAAAGTAAAAAGGGGTCTGCAGAAATCTTGATTGGGTGATGACTTAGAAAATACTTATTAAGGACTTCAAAATTTGACCTAATAATAGGATTTGTATGTCCAGTTTTAAAATGAAACCCCATGGAAGTCATTTTCTCTTGATACATACACATACTTCAGTCTAACAGTAAAGGGAGAGATGTGAACACATTAAGGATGGAATATACCATGTAAGTCCCAGAAGGACTTAACTGAGTTTAATTTAGATTAATAGGATACTGTATAAATTCTTCTTGCTAGTTAAACACTTTTTATTAAGATATAACCACTGTCTAATACTTTTCCATCATTCACACTGCAAAAGCATAAAGAGAATAACATTTCAAAAGTAATGAAATTCCATTTTCAGAAAACCAAGATATTTAAAGCCGGGTTTGTTTTTAAGAGCATAGAAGTGGCATTCACCTCCTAATTTTAGTTCTTGAAAGGACAGTTTAATCTTGTCATTTAATCTAGCCTTAACTAGCTCTCTGTATTTCCTTTGCAGTCAGTGAAGAGCAACAAACACCTCCAACAAACAATTCATGCCTTGTAGAAGATGAGATTGGAGTAAGTGGATTATGTCACTGTCTGATGATGTTTACAAATGTCTCTTCATTAACACTGAAGTCATGCAGATGACAATCTGAAACCAGATTTCAACCTTTACACAGCTGAAAGGAAGTTAGATTGTTGCGGTGCCTCTGTGCATGGCTTGCAAATGGGCCCTGCCCTGCCGGGCCAGGGCTGCCCCAGCCAGTCCTTCCCCCGCACCGCACGGTGCCGGTCCTTTCCCCCCGCCATGTGGCAGCTGGGGTGGCGCAGCCCTGGATCAGCAGGGGCTGTCCCCGCCCAGGGGGACAACTCATTTGTTCCTGTGCTGGGTGCGGACAGTCGACTCACTGGCCGGCACCCCCGTCAATCATTGTAATCCTCCGCAGTGATTGGCTCTCCCGACTGCCCTTCCCTCGCCTCCATCTTATAACACGCCCTGACCTCCATTTTGATTTGTCTTTACCTCACCATGCTTCAGTGAATAAAATTCTGCTGGCAATAAGTGGCAATAAGTCTCTTTACTTCCCTGCATAAATTAAACCACTGTGCATGAACTAAGCCTAGATTCTGCAGGAGTTCTGATGCCCGGCTCGCCTCCAGATTGGAGACTAGATGAAGCCAAAGTCGCTTTATTCAGGAAAATGAGACCGACGCAAAAGGCTCTGAGTTACTCACACTTTCTACCTGTGGCATTAGATGATCCTCAGCTCACAGTGTAGTTTTCAAAATCTCCAATCTCACATTACCAATTATTTCAAAATTTTAGGTACATTTGCCCTTAAGCACCTCTGGATGGGACATTGGTTTTCTTAAAGCATCTAATTGGTTTAGATTGTGTATTTCCTACTGTTTAGAAAAACTATTATATCAGTATGAGGACTGGGACACGTTTGGGAAAGGAAAACCAGGTCCTAACTTGTCACTGCTTTATGTTAAAAGAAAAATATTAGCATACTCAGTTTCACCAATTATTGTAACAAGATATATGTGATTATTACTCTACAGAAAGAGTACGCTCTGCTTCCTTTACCCTGAGCTCTGACTAGCACTGATCGCCTTTCTTTAAATAGTGAAAGCTACATATACTGAGATCCTAGTTTCAAATTCGTATTTCCTGAATATTTGGGAAATAGCTACTATGAACTGGAGCAGACAGGTGATAAAAGATAAAAGGCAAAACACAAGTATTTGAGACCAGAGAGAAATGTAAAGGAACAGTGATCACTACTGGCAGACAGAACTATTTGCATGTTCATTTATCCCTTCCAGAACTGTTGTATCTGAATGTTTTTTCAAAATGAAGTGGTATATCTCACACTGTATTCTGGGATAAGAACTATTATTTGCATGGTGAAAACAGGTTCGGAGAGGTCAGAGACTTCAGCCAGAAAAGCATTATTTAGTGTGCTAGACTTTGTTGTCAATGGGAACCATAAACTTGACACATGCCTGGAGTTTTGCTCGATCCAGATCATAATTCTTTTCCCGATTTTTCAAGGTAGCTAATAACTACGATGGATAAAAATTGTTATTTAACTATGGACAAATTATAGCATTTCCATAGGACTTGATTTATTACGTATGTAATCCTATTGATTGCGTCTTTGTTTAACTCCATTAGAATGCTATTGAGAACGTAAAAATTCAAACCCAGCTTATTCTTACATTTAAAATCCACAGCAAAACCAATTATTTTTGACACTTGTAAAATGTGAGATAAAGACTTAAAAATACACATTCTAAATCTCCATAGTTACCTGTTGTCACCCTGGACAGAGAGAATAACAAAAGACAAACAGTCATCGCGGTATCTCTGGCATAACAAAAAGTCAGGGAGCTTTCACTATTGTCTGTTTCAAATCCTCTGCTCCCAAGATATAACTTAGAAACTGCTAAAACATCTTTCAGATGATAGATGCTTCCTATGCAGCTGTGAAAAAAAAAAAACTGATTATGTAACATAATGGGAAATATATTATGTTTATTTTTTCTGTTTTTACCCATCCATAAGCAAAGTATCCACTAAGGTGTGTAACAGTCCCTTAGTCCTGCTAGAGGAAAACTGATCATAACTGCTTGCAACCACTCTGCCTCAATAGCTAGCAAGTTCCAGTCTTGCCAAGTCTAAACATTTTCAGAACAGGATCCACATAGCTGGATAAAAAACTAATTTAAAACCTCAGGCTTTATGATAGTCACCTATCATTCTTAGTTGTTTTGCTGGGGTTTTCTTTGAAGCAACAAAAATTCTCAAGGTAAAAGAACACTTCCTAAATAGTAGGCTAACAGTAAGCATTTCATTAAAAAATTACACTTTATCTGAAATATGGAAATATGGAATCAAATTCTGATTTCAGAAAGGGAAGCAATGTCCATTAAACCACTCATGAGCCCAGTGTAATCAATGTGAACAGAATAAAGCCTTCACTGTTTTATACTGTTCCAAATACCATGGCACCCCTTTTTACATATATCCACTTATAACTAGGCACAGCCCTATTGCATAATGTTAAGGGCTGCTTTCATCTGATGAGCTTTGGGGATCTCCTTCCAGTTGAACAAATGTCACTGATTACAATAAAAAGAATATGATGAAAGATTTTTGAAGCTTTTGCAATCTTCAATATCAAAATATCATAATCACCATTTTTCCTAAGCCTCATTCTCCTGCTCAATATCTTAATGACATGTGTTTTAATGCTAGCATTTTCAGTTTGTGACAGAGTTCAGCTAACTACAGTATCCTCAATTCAACACCACCCACAGTTTCTATCCATTTTGTACTGTCAGAAGCACATCAAGCAGCCTCTGAGAGTAATCACATCAAAATCGATTTTCATGGCTGAGAGAAAAATAATGGAAATTTCTCTAATGTAGAAAATGTATGTGTTCCTTTTGGCTAACCAAAATAGACTATATATCAGGACTATCAAAATTACATTTTCTTAATTCAGTGCTCTTCCTCAGACTTGTGTACAAATTACAAGCCCTCACTACAGAATGTCTTTAACATGATATTCTGTTGGACTGCTTTAATGTGGTTCCTACAAAATGAACCATCTACCCAAGTGATGGACTACAGATCATTCCCCATAGCAGATCCACAAGCAGATTAATCAAGGGGTTATAAAAAGAATCCCTGAAGCTATACTGAAATGGCCAGCCAGGACTTTATACTTGCATGGAGCCTCGTGATATTACCAACTCTTACACAAAGCCAACAGCAGGGTATAGAGGCCACACATGAAATCGTGGGTCAGATCTGTGTGTCTATAACCCCTTAAGGAACGTGAGATTCCATGCAATATTGTGCAAGAAAAGCTCAAGAAAACTTTCAAGAAGAATCATTCAAGAAGGGTGTTCTCTAAAGGAACAAGAGCCTCTTAACTATAATGATTGCTTTGACAGCATTGTTGGAGAATCATGTTCAAATGTTAGTTTGCTCTTCTGAATATGCTGCTCATCTGAGATTGCTTTTATCAGTTGTGCAATATTATGTCCCAGAGTTAGATTTGCTTACCTCCTTTAAATGGATTTGAAATGTTGAAGTGGATATACATGAACTTACTTGTAGAGATTCTAGTAGGAGCCAGAAAGAAAGAAGAGGCTAAAATAGCTCACATTATTTCCTGGGGTTATCATAGAACTAGGTGCTGGAGAAGAGACTTGCAGCAGTAATAGCCAGTATTTGGGATGAAGCAAGGCATTTTCTGTGGAAATACACAGGAATCCTCTGAAGGTAATTACAGGTGGCCATAGATATTTATTAAAATTTGGAAATGGATATGGTAGTGACCTACATTCTTAAAACAGGATTAATTTGTTAATCTGAACAGAGCTTTTTGTGGTGCATATGGGAAAAAAATAGGAGTGGCAAGTTTTGATTAAGAAAAGTTTTGTTGTTGTTTTGCTAAGGAGACATGGTCTAAATGAAACTATGATGTCATGAGTGAAAACTTGGGTTAGAGAACTTTATCCAGAAAATAGTTCTCAGATGACGTTCTGCAACAGTCTATTCTGGATTTTGTGCATTGTCAGTAACAATTCAGACAATAGAATAGAAAATATATTTATTAAATCTGCATCTGATGCAATGCTAGGAGGGATCACACACATTTAGGGACAGAATTCGAAATTAAGATGGTTTTCACAAATTGAAGAAATAGTCTGAAAAATATATGGTCAGTGCAAAGCATTAGTGACAAGCTTGAATGACCAGCTGCCTAATGCAAGAATCAAAGCAGCTGTTGAGTTCAGGAACTGAGGGCATAGAGGGTCACAAGGTGAACGTGGGTAGCAATACCAAGCTGATATGAAAGAGTTAATACCACATTAGGACACAAAAAAGTTTAAGAGATATGGAATGGTTCTTCTTGCATACCTCATCCTAGTTAGCCTTAGTTAAAATAACACATCAGATTTGGGTGATGTGCTTCAGCAAGAAGAGAGGCTTGGAGACAAGTCCAGAGCACAGAAATCAGAATGAGCAGAGCCCTAGGAAACATGATCTAACAGAAAAGATTGAAAGCCTGAGTTATTAAACTTAAGAAAAACTGTCAGGAGACCTGACAAGGCTGTTGCACAGTGGAATGGAACAATAAATTCTCCATAATATCTCACAGGCTAAGAAGTGATGATCATAAATTACAACACTGAAGATTCAAGTTACAATTTAGGACTGATTTTCTAAATATAAGGCAGTGAGGAGATGACTGAGCTCCCACTGACAGGGACCTTTAAGAACAGGCTGAGCACAGATTTAACACATCTCACCCATAACCAAAGGGGTGGACCAGAGGAAGATTTTTCCAGCTCTATTTTTATATGAGCTGATGACTGTGCACTTAAGCATCTGTGAATGGGTACTTGGACAGGTCTAACCAATTAACTTGGTCAGGATGGTATGCAGCATCTCTTAGTAACAGAACCACCTGAAAAAAACATCAGGTGGTGTTGTCAGCTCCTGCAGTTTTACATTGGCTCAGCTCCTGAACTCATACAATAACAAGAAAACCTTTCTTCTCACAGAGAGGGAAAAAAAAGTAATTTTCTAATCTTGTCTTTGTGAAGAACTTGAAAACTTGTCTCCAATTAGCTTAAAAAATCAGATGACAAAGAAAAAGGGACAATGTTTCTACACCATTAAATTCTCATGGTTTTGGGGGGGCCTGACTCTTGGTTTTTCATTGGAGTTGGCATTAATGGTAATGGACTAATTTGAATAGACAAATTTAGAAATTGATATTCCTGAACTTCCTATAATAGAGAAGGCAATACTGCCTGAACAGCAGGTCTATTTCAGGAAATTAAAACCTCCCCATATCCTTTCAGATTACTTGATCGTTTCTACATTTTAGTCAATGTTACACAGGGGACATTGCACAATGCTTAACATGGTGCTAGAAAATTCACCTAGCAGAGAATTGTGAAGGCACAGTGTGTCTGCTAAAAGACTCTTCAGCTGGGAACAGACATAATAGGGGCACAAGGAATTAGTTTTTGGGCTATCTCTGTTTGGAAGTTGTTGCCTCAGTAACTGTACTTCTTCCACAGGGTGGGTCTAGGTAGAAGTTGCATGCAGAAGAGCAGCTCTCTTCTGCACAAAGCAGACCCAGACATCTGCATTCTCAAAAGACGCACAAGTTAAAATATATTATAGTTATCAAATGTGAGATTTGTTTAAGTGAGTTTTTGTCTCCAGAATCACAGAAGGCACAGGACAATGTTTTAAAAAGCCTAAACCAACCAACATTCAAAATCCTCTTCTCTTGAATAGTTGTGATCTTAATTATAAATTTTATTTCCTTTCTTCCACCATATGTCCTTGCTGAATTTTTCTATTTCTGCTTTCCTGGAAAATGGGCATTTTCTGTCATCCCTTCTCTCCTCACAGACAGAGAAACTGGGAAAACCAGTGCTATGACAGATCACTTTCACAGGATGAAAAAAAAAATAGTAGAAAAGACCTTTCTGATTAAGTGGTCAATTTCTTGCAGCACTTGCTTCATTAAGACCTGGAATAAATATTATGCATGTCTTACAAAGCTCGGATTATATTATTATCATGGTTGGCACATTTTAAAATGCTACTTAGGCACCACTGGACTTGGTCAGCCTTTTTGTTATCAAAGCCCTTCTGTGGGATCTCCTCTTTCCACTTTCACAAACTTCAGTGAGGCTTAAAATGCAGACATACCATAGAGATGTCTTGACTACTGCCAGCTTCTACCTCCTGAGACTTGATTTTTTTCTGTACCTCTATCTCTACATTTAAAATGTCTTCCTGTAACACTTATCTTCCCCAGACATTGCTAATCAACTTGTCCTTTGGATTCTTCTTTGCTAAGATGAAAAAAATGAGTGCTGCAATTGTCTTTGAGTGAGCAGTATTTTTCACACTCTGAAGCATTTTCTGTAGCTCTTTTTCTGAATTCTCACGCAATTTTTATCATCCTTCTGAAAACTCAAACTTCTCAGGAGACTCCAGCTGAGACAGCCTTTCCATTTTGCTCATCTTGCTCCAACAGCCATCAATAAGGCCAGAAGCCACTGAAACTCCCCTGACAAGCAATAGCTGTCCTGCTGCTTCCACTGAAATTGCTTGTTTCTTGAGCTTTTCAGTTCACCAAAGAAAAGCAAGAGGATCTCTGGAGTATTCAGAAATACAAAGAAAGGTAAAGAGAAATGTTCTTCCTTTGGTGGGATAAAGAAACCATGTACATCCACACCATTTCTTAGCTTAGTATAGTACTTGGAAACAGCTGTGATCTGAATCCCTGACAGAGAAGGTACGGTAGTGGGAGTTTGGGCTCCATAACTGCAGGAGGGGGGAATTCTTCCTGGAAATCCTTGGAGCACAGCATTTTGCTCCCAGTGCTGGATTTAACCCACTGAATGCAAATATGTCCTTAAGTTACATCTAAAAATGAGGATCCTCCTTGCAAATGTTAAGCACAATTATAATGATTCGTACATAAAGACTAGAGACCACAGAGAAAAATCTATTATTGTTGCTGCAAAACACAGTAGCAACTCATGAGAGTTTTACTTTTATTATTCATGTTGCTATTAGGAGTTGCATTATTACTAGATCCTAGCTGGCACAGATGGCTGCTGTGCTTTGAGGTCTGCTTTAGTCATGTTTTTAGCTGCTTTTTTCTGCAGATTTTATAGGGTTTGGGCTGATTTTAGCTTCCTTCATTTGCTTGATAATTGTTTTGGGTTTTGTTTTACTCTTTTTCTTAATTAGCAGGAATATGTTCATGTTTATAGTGTGCTTTATTCACTCTTTTTGAACTTGTGGTAACCAGAATCAGCAATGCAATTACACCTTCTGTTGTTTGTTTGGGACTGGCTCAGGCCAGATGCTTTGATGGTGGCAGCAGTTTTCCTCGAAGGTCAGTATCAATTTGTTGGCACTGCTGGACTGATATTTCTCACCTGTGGATAGATCGCCACTTTGTAAATCATCTTTTTCAGCATCGTTTCTGTTCACTGATAGAGCAAGGGGGAACCTCTCACCTGAATGTGTCCATTTCCCTAAGACCCTCTGTCAAATCACTACCTGGGCATTGCTGAGGATTTCTGCTTTCTGGGCTCCTCCACACACTTGTCTCAGCAGCCATTCCGCTGCTGCTGTATTTTGCTTGCCTAACAGGTTATCTGCATGCAGTATATTTTGTTCCACTTGCCTTCCAGTTACTGCCTTAGGAATAATGAGAAACATCAGGAGAGGGTTACTTGCACTGCTGTATCTGGTCAGCTCTTTTGCAGGTGTGACTGAGCAGAACCTACTGGTAAATGTTTATGGTCTGTTAGGCAGAAATTCAGGCTCAGTCATAAACAGCTGCACCTGCACTGCGCTTTGCTTTGGCTACATCATCACAGCTCAGTGATAAGAGATCTGGGTGCAAGTTCCAGCTTTCCTCTGAAACGGAGCATGTGAGGTAGGGAATGTGGTGTGGTGTGCTCCCATACACTTTCTGCACTGCAGGGTCAGTATGAGGCCCTCAAAGTCTGTTGCCCTGATTTTTGCAGTTCTGGATGTTGTCATTTTTTGTAGCTAGTTTCTCACACTTTTCTATGTAAACATGGCCATGTTATTGTAACTGTATCTTATCATTTACATTCCTTTCTCCTGGACACAGAACTTTGATGGACATTTCCTTTGACCACTGTGATTGAGGGAGGAAGAACTTGTTTCCTCCAATGAATAGTAATTTCTAAATGTATATAAAATAAAAGAAGGCGGGCCTTGCCCCCCTTCCTGCTCTCTCTTCCTTATTGGTAACAGGTGTCTCCGTCTCTTCTTTTGTGTCATTACTGTGACAAAGTCAGACACAGACTGACCTCTAGGTCTGAAATACATTGTTCAGTCATCATAATGCGATGTGTGCACACACTGAGATGCCATACTGTGGCTTCAGGAATTTCCCATAGTCCTGTTCTTTGATTGCTAAATGTGTAAGGAAGATTCACAAAAAGCTTCAAGTACTGCCCATGGTTGCACTACCTCTTCTCTTGGTTCCTCTGGACATCACTACCCATTTTTGATAGGTAAAGAAAGGGCTTAAAATACAAAGTTTGGGAGTGAAGTGTTCAATTTTTAAAAAAAAAAAAATGAGAGCTTTCCAGGTGTCTGTGTTAAAAATTAGTTTTGAAAATCGGAGGGTCTCAACTCTGCTCTCCAGGAGGCAAGAAATTAATTATTGGTGTCATAGGATAGTTTCCAGTATTATGACCAAAGGAAGCATATCTCACTCAGGATGCACTAACTTAAAATAATTGGCTCCTAATCGTTTTCCATAGGATTTGAGTAATATGTCTTTAAAGTCCATGGCAGTGGTTTGTATGCTGTGGCAGGGGTCTGGGTTCCTTAGCTTTTATCTGCTTTTCATATTAGCCTGACTAAAAGTCTGTTAGCCAAACTATAATCCCAGTTCCAGATGCCCCATAATTTGGATCTGGATAAGAATTTTGAGATCAGGCTCATCACTAATTACATCAGACAAATTATTGGATAATTTCTTCTGCTTTATCTTTGCAATTCACTGGAGCACTTAATTTCTGCAAAAGCAGGCACATCCTTTCTCATTAGAAATCATTTTTTGGCCTTTTTCATGTGAGTTTCTTATATTAAACACAAACACATGCACACACACACACACAGAGTTTTGCTTTTATCATATTAATGCTACCTAAGAGAATATGAGATGTTTAACAGAAATTTGGCATTAGCCAGTAGGTAAACTGCCACTTCATGAAGAAAAGGAATTACATTAGTCCATATGCTTCCATAGGACAGAGCGGGTGGGCAGAAAAGAAGAGCTGGAAGAGAAAAGCACTGATGGCAACTTGAGTATGCATTTTGTGGTGTCATGGAACACAAACTTCTGGTTTCTGTTTTTGAAGTTTCTGCTTCTTTCTTGCTTATGATGGAAGTTATGTATTCCTCAGTTGCTAATTCTGATATTTATATTACCTTTTCTGTCCCTTTTGGATCTTTTTGTTTGCTACAGGTATACCCCAAGTCATTATTTCTGAAGACCTTAGCTGAAACATATTTCAGCCATCCCTAAGGTTACAAAGACATGCTTAAGATACAGAGAGGTTACAGTCTGGTGCAGACTAAACAGAAATAGGAGCAGGATGTTTGTGCTAGGTAGAAGTGCCAGGCTGTGGTTCTATGGTCACCCAGAGACATGGTCAGACATAAAGCTCTGGATTTTTGCTTCTCTTCATTGCCCTCTTGCTCTCTTTCCTCTCATCCATACAAAAAAAATCTTCAGAAAAAGAAGACATGTTTTCACAAAATATCCCAGAAATAGAAACCTTAAACATAATTCTGCTTTGCTTTGTATTGATTCAGCATTGCATTTTTCAGTTTGAACAGGGGAACCCCAGGGGGTTAGTCTGAGACTTCTGGGGGACTAATAATGGCACCTATACATTTTGAAGCTGTAGATCGTGATTTTGTTTCAAGTTTCAAGTGTTAAATCAGCATTATTACTTAGGAAGTTCTGGCCTCTTGACTGAGCTGCAGAACTGCATTTCTCTCTGTTGCATAATATTTTGGAAACGCATGCTTCATTGAAGTGTCATTGATTTTCAACTAAAGTGAAAATGCCCTCATTTAATGCTTTCTTAAGAGAATGACAAAGGAGGCTGGAAAGGGTTTGGACAAAGTCATTATTAACTGCACATTACAACATTTGGATTTATATATTTTTAATGCAGAAATCCTTCACAGCTCCTAAATCAAAATGCTGTTCTAAAATTATGTCTGATTTTATAAATGGAAAGACCCTATTTTGTTCAAGACTTTCAAATTCCTTTGCTTTGTTCAACAAACCTCTATACTTGCTGTGAGGGGATTGCTGATTGCTTTGTCAGCAAGACCAATGATATTCAATCTTTGATTTCTGATTCATTTGCTTCTTCCTTCCCTTTGATGAAGAGAATAAACGTCTAGCTTTTCCTCTCCTTTCAAAAAAATTTCCCTCGCCTCTCACTTCCTTAGTAGTGAGAGCATTTGATGTGAAGCATTCTGCCTGTCTTTTGGACTATCTCCTCCTCTTCACTGAGCTCAGAGCTGGATAAGTACTTTACAGTCTTTCATTAGAGAAAACAAAATTTTTTCTCCTTCTGTCATTGGCTCTGATGTTAGGGTGTCAGCTTCGCCTCTGACAACGACGCTCCCCAGCTTCCCTTTGGCTGTTTCCTCAAGATTTTTTGTCTTGTCATTTCTCTCTGAGGTATCCAGGTCTACCCCTGTTCTGTTAGACAATGGGTAAGAAGTTCTGAAACAGGTTGAATATCAAGGATACTGTGAGATTGTGGAGGGAATCTTGGAGCAGGGCTTATTAGTAGCCATAAATTAGTCCCTGCTTACCTTGGTGTTGGCATATAAATTTCAACTAGTCCCACAGAGGAAGGCCACAGATTAGTTACAAGCACAGAGGAGTACCTTAAGTGTAAAAAATTCACCAAACACTGTGAAAGTGGTGACAGCACCCTCGAGAGGGGTATATGGTGAGAAAAAGTAGCAGCAGCAGTCAGCCATCAGGTGTGGCAGCAGAAATCACAGAATCACAGAATCATTTAGGTTGGAAAAGACCTCTGAGATCATTGCATCTAACCTTTGACTGATCACCACCTAGACCATGGCTGTAAGTGTCACGTCCAGTCATGTCTTGAACAGCTTCAGGGATGGTGACTTCATGACCTCCCTGGACAATCCATTTCAATGTTTAACAAGCCTTTCCATTAAGAAATTCCTTCTGATGTTCAGCTTGAACCTTCCCTGGTGTAGCGTGGGTCTATGTCCTCTCATCCTGTCACTAATTGCTTCAGAGAAGAGGCTGACCCCCACCTTGCTACTTCCTCCTCCTCTCAGGTAGTTGTTGAGAGTGATAAGGTCCCCTCTGAGCTTCCTTTTCTCCAGGCTAAACAGCCCCAGCTCCTTCAGTCTCTTCTCATAGGACTTACTCTTTAGAACATTCACCAGCTTCATTGCCCTTCTCTGGACACACTCCAGCACCTCAGTGTCTTTCTTGAAGTGAAGGGCCCAAAACTGGACTTAGGACATAAGGTGCAACGTCACCAGTGCCAAGTACAGAGGGCACTGAGCAAACTTACCAAGGACTGGGCAGCATGTCTGGGAAAACAAGAGTTAAACCATGATAACGGGATTACAACCATTTTACAATGTTGAAATTTTTAAAGCTTGACATATCTGGCTAAAATGTTAAAAGCAGAGTTCATATGATCTGTAAAAGAGTAATACTATAATGTAGCTAATATGAATTATCAAATACTAATGGTTTAGCTAATAGTAAGATCTTTGACCTGTGAAGTCTTGCCTGCTATGCTTAATTGCTTTGAAAATGCGTGTGTGCTTCCTCTGAAACACTGAGTACAGCTATGTGCTACCCACCTCAGTAACTACCAATCTCAACAGAAAGGAAAACATGGCTCATCTCAGAGAGAACACCTTGCCAGATTAGAGTTTGCACCATCTCTGGACAATGAAGGGGTGTGAAGGCCTCCTTTTTGTCATGCACCTCACTGGACAACACAAATAGCAAGCTTTAGGCACAGTTCTTGTACCAGGACTCATTAGCTGTGCTCCTAGAAAACCTACTGATTTCATTCAGGCTGTAGAAATGTGAAGGAATAAGTACTCAGAGGTCTGCAGGTCAGGCCAAGATCTAGGGTGTATCATAATTGTGGTATGAGTTTTATAAAAATTTCTGCAGTGTGAGGAAGAAAAATCTAAATATTGACTGCAAGGTTTGAGCAGTTGAGCTTTTCAGAAGAAATTTCAATATGATTTGTGATGATATTGATTTTTTTCTTGCTTTTGTGTAATTATTTTCAGTTAGTCTTAGCTGATTGCCTCACTTTGAACTACTATCAGATTTAGGGGTTTTATTTAAATGTGAGAAAATATTCTATTTAAGAAGGATTATAAAGTCAGATCTGAAAGAGAAAGGTGGTATGTGTCCTTCTGAGAAAAAAGAAAACAGAAGCATTTTCTACTTCCCAATATGGCAAGTAAGGCCATTCAAAAGTGTGAGAAAAGAACATGTTTTATTATGTTCAAAGGTGCAAGATAGCTTATCAAGCCTGTAATTCATCACACTCTTTAAGTGCTCTTTACCTAGCTATCATTTCCAAATATAGCCAGAACATTTGTAAATATGTAACGACATATCTTTATTGCAATGGGTATTCTGCATGATTCAGCAGGATATTTGGTAGCATATTCAAAGTTTGAAGCTATATCAGTAACAGCTGGTAAATCTGGACAAATGACATACTGAAATAAGATAACTTTTTCTCCTTACTATCTTTGTATCCTCTTTCTTCAAAAAGAGTGCATAAATTAGCTCCAATGCCTCCTGATTATCATCCTCTTAAAGAGTACTTGTTCTGAAATCTATGTCTATTTCCTCTTGTGCCATAGCACAACTGTAAGAAGAGCCTGTTTCCATCTTCTCTACACCTCCCATACAGGTGCCTAAAGCCAACAGTAGGGTCTCTTCTTGTCTTCTCTTCTTAAGGGACTGAGAGAAGAACTGACAGGCTGAACAGAGCAAGTTCACAGTGTTTGTATCAAAAACCTCAACTCCTTGAATATTTTGACTTTAGAACTTCTCAGGGTTATGAGGACAAAATATGACAAAGTTATTTTTCATGATGACATAACTGGGATTTCTTAAATGATACTACAGAAACTGATTAACATGATTGTGTTAGGAGAATTGAGAAAAAAAGTCTTATATTATGCTCCTCTGATTAATTACAGAAGTGAGAAAAATAGCATTTTAAAAAAGATTTAAGGTATTTGCTTGCATAAGCATTACTCAGAGCCAGCTTTATTTTTTAAGTATGCAATTTTTTTGTCAGTCTATAATGTGGTACTGTGGCTGGGTAATATATCTTCAGGCTTTACAGACTCTTGGCATGACATACTCTTTGAGACAGTAGATCTTAATAGATCCTTCTGCATTAATCCTGACTAATAAGCAGATGAATAGTTAATTAAGAATGCTTCACATAGACTTTGACACAGTAGACCAGTGCAGCTTCACTGTGTTTCTTATCTTTTCATAGATGAACACAACTTAACTTGCATTTGTTCCATTAGCTCATGATCATTCAGAAAACTCCATTACAGTTTACCAGATCACTGATTTATGAACTAAACAGTATTTAAATTTTTCCTGATTTGATTTACTATAGTATATGATCTCCTGTGCCTTCACTGAAACCATAGTAAAAGAGCCATTATGTGATATCTTCAGTCAGTGATCTAGCAGATCATTAAGAACTTCTTCATACTGTAGGCACTAGGCTTTGAGGGCTTGATATTTTTCTAGTGTTCTGACTGATGGTGCTCCGCCTGAGGGGAAGCCCTTTGACATGGGTGGTTCTTCAAGTGCAGTATGTACAGCGTGAAACCATAGGCAGCAGCCCATATCAAGTTAAAGTAAGGTCTTTTGTGTCTAAAGAGAATACTGTTTTTATCTCCTGAATTATACATTCACCAGCTTCTGATGACACTGCACATTTAAAAGTGCTGGCAGGTCTAAAAGGTTGCAAAATGGCAAGAGTTTTGAGTCATATCAAAAAGGAAGGTAGCCATCAACTCCTTACTGAACTCTCAATAAACTTCACTTGCGGGGTAAACTTCTGCTAATGACCCATGGAAAACCAGGAAAGAACTCTAAATAGCAAGGGTAATGTGACTAGTCTCAGATATCTACAGAACTTGGATTAAACCACATCAAGATCTCAGTCATTGTTAGACTAATATTTTGCAACTTAGTATTTACGACATTTAGTCTTCAGTAGCAAAGGAAGTCAGGATGTCACAGAGGATTAGACCAGACTCTATTTTCCTTTAGAGAAATCCACTGTGTTTAGGGAATAATTACTGCTCTGATCAGCAATGATTCCATCTTGTTTCATTTAGCCAAAAGCACTTTGTCCTTTCTCCAGCTATGCAATTTTAGGCTACTTCTTTAAAAGACAATATATTTTACAAGGGGGTTTTCTCTAACTTTTCAAATTTCTGTACATAAATTGTGCACACAAAAAATACATTTAAGCAAGTACTATTATTATTTTTGAACTATCAATATTGTATTACAAAACATGCATCAAGCCAGTATCCTTGGTCAAGACAGTCACTTGGGATAACATCACTTGCCATGAAAATGCGAAGTGCTATTTGCCAAAAGTAGTGACCAATTTCAGTGTTCATGGTTTTGAGCAAAAATTCAACAAAATATTTTTTCCTTTGAAATTTTGTATGGCTAGAAAAAAATACCAGATGCTCAAAGGAAACTGCAGGAAATCACAAAGAGGATGATTGAGGAAAAACATGCCCATACTAGAAAATTCTTTCTATAAAACATTGCCTAGGTCAAGCATGTTGGTTAAGGGTCAAAATTTACTTCTCTTTTGGTTTAAAACTGTGTTCTATCTAGTATAACAGTATTTCGTGGAATATTGTTCAGTAGTTCAGATGCTTCTCAGTGGAATCAAATGCACTGGTTAGATTAGGTGAGACTTTCTTGAGAGATATTTGCTCAATTGTAAAAAGTAACATTCTAGACAGAATTACCAAACCAGTAGAAAATACAAAGAAATGAGTCATGGTAATTAACTTCCTTCAGGGTTCTCATGTGTCAGAACCTAACTGTTCCTCCTTCATAGATTTACTTCAGGTATAATGTTCTACCTACAATTAATAGCATCAAATGCTCTATTAGTAAAGAAGAACATTTATGAATATGATAAAGTTAATGCTCAAGAGATCTGAACACCCACTAGGACTGATGTACTATTTTGATGTCCAAGTTTAAGCCTGCCTATACAGTTACATTCCACTTTATTTTGCAACTCATTAAGAAAAAGAAAAATTGTCTTACCAGCAAGAGGTATTATCTCCCTTCCAGTAATAAAAAAATGCTACATGGGAGAACTACAGGGACACTGACCAAGGAGGTATTATCTCCCTTCCAGTAATAAAAAAATGCTACATGGGAGAACTACAGGGACACTGACCAAGGAGCAATAAAGAAAGATCAGGAAAACTTCTGAAACATTAATGATGTCCTTCTGCCAAAGCTTGTAAAAATGTGCTAAAACTTTGAGTATTCATGAACATGGCACCTTGAGATTTACCTCATCTCATCAACTCCCCAGGCTAAGTTTTCACTTACCCAATATTTTTCCCAGACGGGATCTCAGTAGGATTATGAGAGATAAGAGGGAAAGACATGCATTCCTTAGCCAAGAGATAATTAAACAGTCATCAAGGCCAGACCTCTAACTGGGCTGTGAAATCTAGTGCCAGATGTTGCAGATACATCTGTCTAAGTACTAACAGGATCCCTTTTATCACAATATCTAAGCCTTTCACAAATATTAATGGATTTTCTCTCTGGGAAAGGACAGTTTTTCCATACTGGCATTGTATAGGACAGAGCTGAACAAATAACAGTCACAAAGTGGGTATTTTTTGAGTTTTGCACTTTGCTTTCTAACTTTTTCTGTTTGGGTTTTTTTCTACATAGGAGAAAAAAAAAACCCTTAAACTCTATGAAGTTTGAAAATGTATAGACATCTAGTTGCTTCCACATAGCAGACACTTTCCTCCACTATTCTTAGCTATTGAACAATAGAGCATTGGCAAAAGGTGAACTATTTATTGATCATTCACTTCAATATATTTTTAGGTCTACAAGTCTTACGTAGTGTAATGGTTGTAACTGTGGCCTAAAGACTGAAAAATAAAAGACAAATATAAAGGATCTTACATACACACAAACATATATATATATATATATATATTTACAAATATGAAGCAAAAATATTAACAATAATTAAATTGTGTATTAAAAATTAAATGTGTATGCAAATATACCTTTTATATAATTTAAAATGTGGATGTATATATTTATGATTACACACACAGGTACCTTGCATAACATCTATTTCATAACACATTGGAGTTGTCTCACATTTTTTTAATAGCATGGGTTGTCCATCCTGAACTTGCTGAACTACATTGAACATGATGTGTAAGGGAGAGAAACTTCTGCTTCTTACATTACTTCAGCTTTTATGTATTGCTGTGGTTTATCATCTGCACTGTGCACAGAGAGAGAGATATTAGGAAAGGAAAGATGGAGAAATAGCAACATATCTTATACTTTGTGTTAGAAAATTGGCTTTTTCTCTGCAAAGATCCAAGCAGGCTTTTCTTAAACCTCCCAGACCAGTGGAGAAGAACTTGTATGTGCATATGAGAGCAAAAATGGGACACTTCTGTCAGGTTTGGTATTAAATAGCCAATAACTAAAATACCACCTCTAAGAGATCACTAAATATAAACATCCAGGTGCTGCAACAAAATGCAAAATCATTTGTTTAAATGTCTGCAACACTGCATTTCAGTAAATTAGTACATCATAATTAGATTTTCACTGAGATTGTACCGAGCAATGTGTTAGTAAGTGGGCTGTGAGGTTCATTCTTGCTGACAGTGAAAGATGTCCAGGTTACACTAGTTGTTACTGTGAATAAAAAATGTGTGTTTTCTGTCAGCTTCTAAAGTCCAAAAGAGGTAAATGTTCATGCATTTACAGAGTAAAATGGACCTGTTCAGACTCCACCTCAGACATGCCAGCCTTCTCCAACATCTACAAAGGAACAAAGCTACAAATAGTCACGAAGACAGGGCACAAGTTGTCTTTAAAAACAAGTAGGGAAATTTCCCTAATTCAGACAAATCTGAATGAAAAGCCCTTTGAGGAGGAGTCCTGAAACCGAACCTGCTGCTCCCCTTTCCAGGGAAGTCCTGGGGTCTCCCATGCATGTGCTGAGGTCAGCTGTGTGATGGATGTGCTGACCTGAGATGTCTCTCCACTGACAGCCTTGGCAGTTGTCAATCTCTGGCAGGTCTCACTCTCTACACTCTGAGCAGGGAAGGTCAGTTTACAGTATATGAAAACTAGACTAAAGTATAGTAATCCGTTATGTGTTTTCCTAAATATTGCTTGCCAAATTCAATTATGGCATCACATATATCACATACAGGCCACTGCTACTGATTAACTTGGCATTTCTGCTACTGGCTGAAGGTGGAAGTTCACATGTTAATTAATGATGCAACCCTTGCTACCCAAATACTTTTGTTTTAATAAAACTGTTACAACTGACTACAGAGTTACAATGAATTTTTGAAGAAGATTCTAAATAAATTAGTTTGTTATTAATAATTTGTTAAATGTACACTTTTTATAACTGTACACATAGTTATTATATTCTGGATGAGCTCTGTATTTTGCCACTCCGTTCTTATTGGTAAAATAATCCATTTGTTTTTTTGATCTTGTCCCAAGAGTTTAGTTAGATCTTGTTGGAACTTAAGAGATTATTGAAAATAAGGGGTTCCTTCTTACATTTGAGCACAAGTTTTAACTTATATAATATTTTAAACTTTTTTTTTCTTTTTAGTTCACTTTAGAATATTAATTAGTTTCTGACCAGGAAATATACTTGCTAAGCATTTTCCTAACAACTGGAAAAAAAACACAGGTTTTTTTTTTTTTTGTCCATTTAGCTGTCCATGAACTCTGATGCTGACACCAGAATAATATTGATATACTTGTGATATTGATATATTTGAAAAGTATATATTCTTTGGACCTTGTGGCATTTTTAAATACACTTCCCAAGAGTAGTTAAGTGTTTCCTGTGTTGATATATAATACAATTGATGTGTAAAGTATTTTACCAGGTCCTTTGGGCACTGCAAGGACTTTTAGCACCAGTATTTTCTGACTGTGCACTGCCTCTGTGCTCTCTTCTCTTTTCAAATCAAAAGAGGGAAAACAGCCCATGCAGAGCAGCATGTGCTGGGAATTACATTAAAACTATGTTCATTGTACTCTGGGAGGCAGAGGTAGAATCTTGTTTGGTGTGTGCATAGTTGCCAATTATTTATTTAAAACTTGTCATTTGTGCCAGAGAGGTTGAAGGCCTTGGCTACATTCCCCACCAAAGCAAGCACATACAACAAAATAAGTGTGGTTTGAAGTATATTCAGTGCCTTGGATAGAAATATACCTAGTTTAGTCCTGGTCTTGGATTCCCAAAGCTGTCCAGTTCCAAGAGTAGCAGAAGATTGCCCATGTATCAGGTTGTTAATTGTTCTTTAGTTATTTATCCTATTTAGTTATTTATCTTTCAAGTGATTTACTGATGACAGAATTCATTAATTCCTAATTAATGCAAATATTTTAGGACCTGTGTTAGATCTAACCCTCCACTGTAATCCAGTGTGTTTGACCTCTTAGAAGCCAAATCAACTTCATCAATGCACTGGAAGGTTTAAATTACTGTAAATATTTTTTTTACCCAGATTTTAGCGTGTTCTAAACTGAAGAGTATAGATCCGTTTCAGAAAAATGTATATGGTACTTACTTGTTCACTTCTTAACATCCTTTTCATTTTTGTGCAGAGATAATTCAGACTAATCAGAAGTTTCACTAATATTTTCTTCATTCAAAAAGCTTCAAAATGGGATTCAAAAAGCATTATATTAGCTAAATTAGACTTTGCCAGGGACACATTACTTACAGATTCTTCTACTGCACAGTCAATAATGAGGCTTTTATTATGTTCCTTGGGAAACTTTATAACAATTTAGTGTATTTTATCACTAACAAACTTGTTTTGCTTGTCAAGATTAATTTCTCTCTGCACAACTTCATTCTATTACATTTAGCCATATCTTCCTGTATATTACTAAACAATTTTTTCTACCCTTTATAAATATTTCTAAAAATCACTTAGAAATCCTTTTCAAAATAGTTCAAAAATATTTTAAATAAAAGAGATAGGGATGGGTCTCAAGAACTCATCTTTCACATCTCTTAGCCAAGTGTTTTCTTAAAATTTTCTGTACTAAACAGATCTGCTACTCACTGAATATGTTCTTTTCTCCTTTTTAAATTGCTTCATCTTTGCAGACAGAAGATGCATTAATTTCAGCTCAGAGCATTCATCAATAAAAAGTCATTATCCTTATGAAGTTCCTTTTATCTATGTAATCCAAAGTTTATGACAAATATTATACCATCAATTCCTTCTATGCCTTACTTGCATAAGTGTGTAAGGCTTCACTGGTAAGGCTGGAAAACAAAGCATCCCTCAGGACTACAAGGTACTACTCTGACTTAACTTTGCTCCATTTGAAAATCTTTGAAAATTAGGCCATATTATTTTCAAGTTGGATATAAAAAATGAAGGTTAAGGAAAAGAAATTTACAACTTGGTTGCATTCATCTGCTGTAGCCCCAGATATAAAATCAAGCAGGCACATGCTTACACTTAAAAAAGTGTTCATAACCCATTGACTTCAACAGGGCACAGACACATCAACACATTTATGAAGTAAAAGTACATTAGAAGCACAGATTGCTTCGGGGTTGGAAAAGACCTCTAAAATCAGGGAATCCAATGACTAATCCAGCACTGCCTAGCCCACAACTAAACCATTTCCATAAGTGCCACATCTGTACGTCTTTTAAATACCCCCAGGAATGGTGACTCAACCAATTCCTGACTTCATAGATACCTATTATGCTCACTGGGTACTTACTATACCAATTCACACATTACTGTCACATGACTACAATTATAACATTGCTTGTTCACGGAAATATGAGTGTCCCTTCTTATCTAGTGTTAGATAGGAATTGAAAAGGACCAAAACAATGGCCAGATGACTCATTACAAATGTTTCTTTTCATTCATAATTTAAGTGACCCAGAAGTCTGAAAGCAACCCTTCAAACAAAGTGGTCAAGGCTTCAAGGCTAACTACATTAATCCTTGGTGAATGACAAGCATAAATTCTCATCCCTTCTTAGCTGACAAACAAGAGAAATTAAGGTGATCCATCTCTTACTTTAAGTAAGCATCCCTCACCATTGTAATTTATGTCCTCTAGTTATTATCTCAATTATTTTAAGAGCTATCCCTCAAAATTCATTTGATTTTGCAGATGTTGCTTAGTTTCACTGCAATAATTCAATCTCAAAAAAGCTATGGATTTTTGACAATATAAATCAAAAACCTAAAGCTAACAATTCCCTTTCCTAGCTGTCCTGAAGAATTTAACAAGCCAAATACTAAGACCTCACAATTCCTGCAATTGCTTCCTCATTTAAGCAGAGGTCTGTTTGCAGGGGAATAGGCTAGAAAGTCACAGCCATCTCCTACCTGTTCATTCATTAGGTCACAGGCTTATATGTCTCATGTTTTTGGATTGTGGGCCATCCTTGAAGAGCCTTAGCTACAGTGTGACAATGATTTGTTCTGACAAACAAAGGCGTTTGTGAGAGAGGCAGGGCTTTACAAGTGAATTCAGGTAGCAGCAGTTCTGCAGTATATTGAAAACCAAAAGACACTAAAAGATGTGTTTGTAGAAACTGTATAGATATGCTATCAGCTGCTACAGAAGTGGAAGAAGATGGTTTTGAGACACATTTTCAGAACTACAGCTAGCATCCTCTACATTAAACTATTTGTTATCTAAAGATTATTTTGCCCTGTGGATTTATCATAGCCTGAATACTGTCTATAAGGGTATTTAGTGTCTGCTGGCCTATTCCATATACATACAGAGCAGTCAGTGGCCATGTTCTTAAGCAGCGTTTAAACATTATTTATATGTTTTTAATTGACTGAATTACAGCCCAGTACATGGCTTTCAGCCATGACAGTGAACATTCCTTCCACAAATCAAGATACAACCTGCTAGCTGTCTCATAAAGATAGGGCTACCTGCTCCTTTATTAATTTCATGCCTCTGAAGACATTATTAGAAAAACATTATTCCTCCCTTTTTGTAGATGTGCATGGCAGAAGTCAAATAAGACCTGAGCTAGCTTTTTCATTCCTAAACCGACCGAAACACAGAAATGACAAAAACCTCTTACAGGCTGGTATCACAAAACCTTCAACAGGGCAAGACAAGAAGAATAACAGAAGCCAAAGATGCCATCTTGAGTAAGCAGACTGAAAAGATTGTATTTTCAATATGCCTTTATATTTCATTCGATTCACATCTTGTTTTTTTCTAAATCACACCTAACATGTGCTGCTCATCTAAATTTTTTACTTCATTTCTGCATTAGCGTTGTTTAAATGATTATTTTAATAGCCTGACCTTGCAGTATCTTAACATATATAACAGATAACCTTATTTTTATTGTGCAATTAATAGAAAGCAAAATTACTCTTTCTGGGTAAAAATCTACATGTACCGTCTTACCCACAATTCATTCACTTCTGCCATGCAGCAAAACTTCTAATTAACCAGGCCTCTCAGGGGCCTGGTTAACTTCTACTTGCACAGCTCTATTGCTGAAAACTGTAATATGGTCAACAACTCCCTAAAAAGAAGAGACTTTGCACTTTCTGGAATGAGAGCAGAAATGGTTTTGCATGGATCAGTAAAGATAGCAATAATTGCCATAAGGTTTACTGCAATTTATGCAGAAGAAGTCTCTCAATTGCTCATAGTGGACTGTCAGATGTGAGACAGCATGCAAATGGAGCAGATCATAAAAATAATTTCTAGCCTGCTTTCTTAGAACAAAACTCTTGAAACCTTCCTTTATTGCTAAGAAAAGTGGGAATAGAGAAAACAATGTGATTTCTGGAAATGCAACAGAAGTGCATATTGTATTATGCATACTATTTTTCAGATCTGCAACAAGCTAAGTAATAGTTTCCCAAGATTTATGCACAGCTATATCCTGGTAGAACAAGAGGTTCATAAATTGCCAGCAGTGTATTAGTCTTCTTTCAGTTTAGGAATACTTAAAATCTTGGTTGAAAGGGTATATCTTTTTCTATGGCCGCTGGTGACTTAAGACATGGAAATACACTAAAGTTTCTGGTAGTTGACCAATACTATGTAGTTAAGTAAATAAGGTATCATCTGTTTGATTCATTTCAAGACAGCAATGAAAATACTTTAGGAATATTTGGAAAAATAAAAAACTATACTAAAATAACAGAGTCTGAACTTTGACAGTTACAGTAGACACTATCCTACAATTTTTGCAAAGCACGGAATACTTGCTGCCAGCTAATTGTATAGCTCTTTTACTGAGCCCCTCAGCAGAGTATGGTACATATGATATTGAATACAGCATTTCAAACACTCTCAGTCATTTTGTGTCACCTTCCCAATGGTAGTCAGCTACCCATAGTTCATTTAGGTAATTTTGAACATATAGAAATACTGAAATACGCCCTCCCAAGATGACTACCTCCTACTTGGCACTTGAAAAGATCTTAAAATATTTTTAACTGCCAGTATATATCTATATGCATTAGATATAGGACTCATTTCACCTAAGTTTAATGGTATGAAATCATACCATTTCTAAACTAAACTAGTTGCCTAATGCAAATATCTAAGAAAAACATCATCTTTCATCTGTCAGAGAACAGTTTATCCCTCACACTTAGTGAGTACCTAATGTGGGTTTGAAGTGGAAAGAAAGATGTGAAGGAGTAAAGATAGTGTTAGTGTGAAGTTCTAACACTTCCTGATATTTATCTGTGGTAGTTATACACCACCTCTGGACATTTTCCTCAGCCATGTTATGGGTTTCTCAGAATCTTACTTCACTCAAAGCAAGAGCTATTTTCTTTGTGAACGCAGTACAGTCTGCATTCACAAGTCCATGATCTCAGCATTTTGCTTAGGGACTTGATATGTCAAAAAAATAGAAACACAGACACCTGTTATGAATATGAGAGAGTTTAGATGGGTTTTAATTCTCTTGGAGTGGCCTGCACTCCAAAACCACATGTTCTTTAGTTATGATCGATTACGATTATTACAACATGGATAGATTTATTGTAATAGTCACAAGCAAACACATATGAGACCAGAATTTAAGCAAAACCTCTTACTACATAGGATAAACAAAGAAATACTACCAGTAGAATAAATAGTACACAAAAATAAAGGTACCCGTAGCAAAGAAGGAGTAAGGTTAGAACTGAATGTAACTTACCAATTCTTTTCACAATACGGCATACTGACGTCTTAAAGTATGTCGGAGAAAACAGTCTGTGCACTTCGAGAAGTAACAAAACTGTGGTCTGGGTTTTTGAGTTTTACAGTGCTCTTTTATATCCGTAAAATCATTATGTCTGTCAGTCACTTTATCTTGGATGTTCTGCCTTCCCAGCAAAGAGCCAGATAAGATTTGGCAGAGAGAGGGGGGCTGAAACAATCCTGCCACAACCCCTCTGGATGGACTGACTGCAGAGATTCTAGACATCTTTCATGAGTACCTCACTGAGATCTCTAAACATGATGATAAAAGGATGGTGTCTTCAATTTCCCAGGTTCTTATAAAGGTCTGCTATCGAGGGTGAATGAGAAGGCACTGACTGTAAAAAAAAGGAGTGCTCCAAACTGTACACCTGCCAGTGACCTATCATTTTTTTTAAACCTACATTACTGAGTGACAGTAGACATCCCTCTTTCTTTTTCGCTTAGGAAAATACATTGCTGCTTCACCTGTTCCTCATCTTGTTTTACTTTACTTATCTTCAGGAATTATGTCTTGGAGGGATTTTCTGTGCTATTAAGTTCTTCACTGTCAAAGATCAGCAGCTTTAACATTTGCCTGTCAATGGCAGTTTTTGTAATCTCATGTTCCATACTCAGAGTGCTGGACATTACAGCCTCGACATTTGCCCTAAGATTGAGGACTTGCTATTAGTATTTCCCCAGGAAACTGACACTTGACGGACAGGTTACATAATCCATGCTTGGATACATTTCTTAGTGATCTCCATTTTGAATTGACATGGGCAAAGACACAAATGTAGTACACCCCCGTCTATTCCCCACCCATAGTATATTTTAATAAAATGCAACATGCACCACAGAACAAGCTATGAAGCATATAAATCTGCAACATGCAGTTTGAAACTTGCTTACAAAATACCAAGAATGCCTTCTACATATCCCTAGTGTTTGTTTACTTATGCAGGAAGTCTAGAAAAATATTTTGATGTATTGCATGCCATAATTTTTTACATTACTCAAAATGTTCCGAAAGACTTTTAGTGAAAGTTAACCCACATCAATCATGACCTTGACATGAAAAATTGCTGCCAACTTTTAAATAAAAGAAGAAGGAACAAGCACTCTAATACTCTTGGCTGATGCTGAATTGTTGAAAACATTTAAAGTGTTATGCACATATTCTGTCTACAGTGGAACAATATAAAAGGAAGCCAATAATTTATTACCTTGGCAAACATAATTAAAGATCTTTTATCTTCTCAACTTATATGATCCCTAAATGTGCACTTTATATAGTGAGAATTATATTTAGTAACTATTGTATTAGTAACTATAGTAACTCTTTCTACTTTAGATTAACATAGATTCCAGTGAATTCCCTGGGAGTTTTTCAAAGTTAGTAAAAATGTGCATTCAGGCTATGACTTTGTCTCATATGTTGCTCCTTCCCTATTGTATTTCCCCAACTGAAATTATCCAAACAAAAGGTGATACCAGACTAAGAAGGTTGACCTGATTTTTTGGTATTCCTCTTATGAAGGAACAACAAGGAACTACATGCCAAGACCTGGTTGTCTCACTGGATCTGAATACAGAGATCTTTTTATTCACAGAAAGCACAAACAGCATGGTCTCCAGCTCAGTGCCAAAACATCAATAATGTGCCTACCAAGGTGGCATATGTCCTGTAGTTTCTCCAAGAAAAGTAAGCTTTATGAGAAGTATGAGACTTACGTCATCATGTCAAATTCCCTATATCTCTGGAGAGTTTTGGTCAATTTTAAATCTATGGACACAGAATTAAATATGATTCAAATGAGGAAATGCTTCTTTTCTGTGTTATTATGGAAAACTTCAGCCTGGAAATATTTTAGCTGTACATTTCGCTAGACTGTATGCTTTATAAAACCTTGTTATTACAAATCCAGCTTATTTCAAAGCCTTGATCCGCAAAGCCTCTTTATATACAGATTTTGATGGTTTTTCGCAACACATCTAAATCATATCATCTAATTTATTCGAAGTTCTGACTGTGGTTTACAGTCTCTTGCAGCATTTCAACAAGTTGTGCGAACTATGAAATTTTATGAAAATATGGCATTTACCTGAGGATATGAAAACTGTTCTTCTGCTTCGTCTGACTTGTTATTCTACTCTTGCAGTGGTCAGATTCACCTATAAATGTTCTATCACACTTTTAAATCATGCAGTTCTGTATCTCATAGGGAAATAAAGGAAGGCAATTTCCTTTTGCTCACAGTGGTAGTTTTATAGGCGTAACTTGAACTCTTACTGTCAATGAACTAGAGGCATTTTAACTGAACTAGTGGGGAAAAAAAAAACCAAACTGGAAATGCCCAGCATTCTTGAAATAAATACCCCAGAGCAGGAATCAATTGTATTGTTAATTTGAAAAAAATCAGTTTCCAGAAAATATGAATAATGATCACAAATAAGAAAGTAAACGCAACCAAAAGCAGATAAAATTAATCAAGTAGTTCTTTTCTGTGCTTTTTACTGCCTGAAATATAAAGGTAGGTTTAATATATGTCAGCTGTATTAATGAAAAGACCAAGACTGAGTTTGTAACTAGGAAACTTCAATACAACTAGTAAATTGAAAATGTTAAAGGAAAAAAACGTTATGAGGGAAAATATGAGATCTGTGTAAACATGTTTCTCTTTGTCTTATTTCTTACCAGCAGTTCCTGGTTCAACCAGATAACAGCTGCTGCCCACCATCTTAAAGAACTGGTCAGCCTTACAGCTCTGTTTTTCAAAGGAAAAGACTGGTAGCATAGACACTAACCGTTTTCAATCACTCTTAATGTTGATCACCTTTGCTTTAAAAAACTCCAAAGCCTCTCATGAGTTTTATTTTTTTCATTTGTCTACTTTTCTGGGAGATGCTCATGCTGGTTTTGACTGGGATAGATATTTTTCCTCATGGTAGCTGGTATGGGGCTATGTTTTGGATTTGGGTTGAAAACTGTGTTGATAATATAGTGGTGTTTTTGTTATTGGTCAGCAGTGCCAACACAGAGTCAAGCCCTTTTCTGACTCACACCCCCAGCCGCCTTGCTGGAGGTGCGAGTCCATCCTTTTCTGACTCTCACCCCATCCCCACCAGCAAGGAGGCTGGCGGTGCACAAGTAATTGGGACGGGAACACAACCCAGACAGCTGACCCAACTGACCCAAGGGATATGCCATACTATATGGCATCATGCTCAACATGTAGCTGGGGGAAGAAGTAGGAAAGGGGAGACATTTCAAGTGGTGACATTTCTCTTCCCAAGACACTGTTAGACGTGAAGGGGCCCTGCTCTCTTGGACATGGCTGAACCCCTGCCTGCCCATCAGAAAGGGTGAGTGACTACCTTGTTTTGCTTTCTGTGTGTGAGCAGCTTTTGCTTTACCTGTTAAACTGTCTTTATCTCCACCATGTGTTCTCCAGCTTTTACTCTTCCTATTCTCTGCCCCATCCTGTTGTGGTGGGACTGAGCGAGTGAGTGTGGGTCTTGGCTGCTGGCTGGAATTTAACTACAATTATGCTGAAAGAATCTCTTCTCTCTTCTGCCTGTTTTCAGTAATTGCCTTGTAATGCAAGGAGCACTTCAGGAGAATCTATTGGCCATGTTAGATTATGTCTGACCACTAGACTGATGCTCTGAAGGCTTTAACTCGTGGGATTCTGTGCCATAATTTTTCTTCCACTTCATTTACAATATTCCTATTTTTAGTATCAATGTGAGACAGAGCCAATTGTACTTGAAGTTCAGCAGCATATAATAGGTGTCTGAATTTGACTCTTGAATTATTCTAATCATCATTTTCACAATTTAACATAATTTACACAATGCTATTTGGTTTTAAACATCCTGGACTCAAAGCCACATGTTTAAAGTCATGTATTTTCAAAAAAAAAAAAAAAACATAAATTACTAAAAAATGCATTATAGTCAAGTACCTCTGATATGCTATGTTTAGCAAATATAGAGTAGCATGTAAGACTATATTTTTGCCAACTATTTTCTCCATTAATATTTTTTTTGAATGCTGAGAACAATAATCCATAGTGAACATGCACTTTTTATGATTGTGGAAATTGGAAGAAGCTGCTGTATATTTGAATTTTTCTTTCCTAGCTGAATTTTAAGTTAATTTCTACCTGTGCTTTGTTGCATTTCAGTTGGCTCCTGTCCTTCAACAGCAATTTCCAGTCTCCTTGCAGCTGAGCTCCACAACATTCCAACTGCAAACAGGTGGGAACCTGTAATGACATGTTTTTTTCTGACAAGTTTTTTCATGTGGACTAATAGCAATGAGTTTGAATTGTTACAGAATCATTTTGCAAAACCTAAGTATCTGTCTGAAACTCAGTCTCCTAAATACAGGTGTATGAACCTTTGTCTGGGATTTACTGCAGAGAAGCACCTTCATATGTGCAGTGAAGTTTTCTAGTGTTATTGTAAGGTAACTGATTATTTGAAGATTGGTTGGATTTATTTTATTGCATATGCATAAAACAGTTGTGCAATGCAAACATAGTGGGTCTTTCAGAAGCCTCTCAGAAATTTGCAGACACACAGAAACTCTATAGGACTGAATGCTGCTCTGTATATGGAGCTAGCCAGGCTAGTAGATGTCAACAAATCACAGACAATCACTACAGATGTATGTCTCGAATTACAGGCATTCAGCAGCCAGACTCATGTTACTACATATGTTCAGTAGCAAACAAACTCACAATGACATGATAGCATAATGAGTAAAAATAATTCTACGAAAGCAAACAGTATCTTCTCAGATAGGTTTTCATCTGTTTAAATAAATAATAAATAAATAATAACACAGAACAGAAAAAACAACAATCACCAAAATACTGAGACATTCAATCAACTTTAGTTGGGCAAGATACTGAGAGCTGGGGCAATGTAGAGGAGTGCAAATGGCCCCACCAAGTCATGCTTAACATAAGATTTACAAGTAGCATATTTTAAAAGTATGTCCATTCTAAAAATATTTTTAGCTTAGAGCATTCTGAACCTCTTTGGATAGGTGTAACTTTGAAGGTCTTAACTGAGTCATAGCTATAGTTGTATCTAAAATATCCTCCAAGAGACTAAAATGTCACTGCTTCTTTCAAGTACAGATGTGGAAAAGAATACATCACTAGTCTTATCTTCACAGAACCTCCTGGTAAATTTTGACTTGCATATGTGCATATAAGTACTACATACATATATCCCATTGATGTCAGTAGCATATCACATTTGAGACCTGCTGTGCACATCTGAGAAGAATTTTTTGTTATTAAAAAGATTTCTTAGTGTCTAAAAGATAAAAAATTGTGATGAGATTTGGTCATTGTTCCCAGAGCTGTATAATTAGTCTTAAATGTTCTAGTTACAGTCTTGCTGTGGATTTGCATGTGTAACTCCTGGTGATTAAAGTGAAACATGAAGAGCACAACTAAGCTTTTCTCTTTGGGAAGCAATATATGAAACTGTGCCCACTGAAATCACTGGGAGTATTTTCTTTTCTTTGCTGGGTCAGGATTTCTCCCATGTCTGGCTAAGTCCTCAATAGATTCATTTTCAGAGGCTCTATTCCCTCTCCTTTTTCTCCTGGTTAGATAAGATAAAGTATTTTCAAGAAAAAAGTAAAAAGAGAACTAACCCAAATAAATGCATAACCTTGATATCCTACTTCTCCCTGGTATAAAAGGAGAAAAAGCGGTTTTATGTTTCTCATGTAGTTTTGATTCTAAATCCAATGTAAATATAAAATGAAATGTAAATCCATTGGGTTTTTCTGTGGTGAATTTTACAACATTTTTAATATTGATTCAACTATGTGCTGGAAAGTGTCTTTCATTAAAAAAATCCATAAGCATTTGAGGAAGAAGTTGAGGTGTGCTAAAGTTTAAACCCATCTTGTATATAGGCAGGTTAAATCCAGAACTGGGCAAAATGACGTAAACCATGTCCTTCCCTGATTCCAGGATTTTATGACATGCTTGCCTTTACACTTGTAACTCTTTGGTTATATTTCAATTGAGTTCTACCTCACTGTGTCACTGTCTTAAGTATTTTTCACTTTTCTAATGTCAATAGCTCTTCTGTTGAGAGGACTCAACAGGAAGTGGATGCAGGGAGTATGAGTTCTGATGAGATCCTTTAATCCACCCCTAATCCCCCTCAATTAAAACTCCATTGATGACAGAAAAATCATTAAGTGCTGAAGAACAGGAAAATGAGTGAAAACAACCCTGCATGAGAAATTAGATGCACAGCTTTTAACAGGGGTGTCCTGCTCCTTCCCCAGCACACCTCCTTTCTGTGCCATCCCTGGTAAGCCAAGCTCTTAACTCTTACAGCTGAGTAGGTGAAAATGTATAATCTAGTTGGCAGCTTAAGTAATGCAGCTCTCACTGTTCAGAGAGAGTTATGCACAGAATACCTAACACATCCCACTGCTGGGGGAGTTGAGGGAATCTGGAGGCTTAAGTGAAGGGTCCATTCAGTGACTGTTCTTTTCCATAATGCACCCCTGTTCTACTGATGCATTACAGCTTGCTTGTGTATTTCTGTAATTAATTTCTAGAGATGAAGTTTGGAGAGATAGAAGGAAAACTACAAGTAAAAATGGTTTTTAAAAATCACTCTAGAAATGAGTTTTAACAGTATTCTTTCCTATTTTCTACTGTAAAACACAAAGAGTATTTATTCTTTGATGCTTTTACAATTAGTGTGTCCATTTTTCTGCTTTACATATTTTTGAATGAAGTGGGAGGAAAATTAAGTCAAGAAAGCAGTATTTAATGTTACTTCTCCCCTTTGCACAACCCTCTCCTCCAAAACCTTCTGGTGGTTTGTAGGTCACAGTGAAATAGGAAGTACAGTAGAGAGTGTACAAAGAACTATGGAGCAGCAGGTCTGAATGATATTTTCCACTGGGAAACCTGGGAACCATATGCTGTAAATGTTGAGTACAGTTAATGTGGCTTGAAGCAGCATTAAATCCATTTACCCTGCATGAGCCCTCTCTCCCCGGAGTGCACACATGGGTCATAGAGCCAAAAGCTGTACAGAAACCAGCTGGACTTTGTTAAAGGTTCTGGTGGTGGCCAGAGGAAAGCTTTTGGTAAAGGCCTTTTTGTAAGTCTATGCTGAGAATCCAGAGCATTGCAGTCTTGATTTCTCAGGGATTCCCAGCCTTTATTTTCTTCCTTTCTTGTTCTGAAATATCCCTATTTGGAATCTCAGATAATCTCACAGACAGCGGAAGGATATGAGGTAATTCATAGAAACTTAAGACCCAAACAAGTGTAGGCTTCTTGGACTTATTTTGTTCCCCCTGTGTGATTTTACATTGTAAGGGAATATGTAGACTTCCATCTTTCTTCATCACTGCTTAAAAATTGAATGGCCTGGTACTTTTCCAGGCAGTCTGTGTGCACCTATAAACTGAAATGCAGCTCATAAACATTAACCATGTTGAAACAATACATTCGCTGATTGCAAACACATTATAAACAACTTAGATGTAAGACACAATTTGTAGACATCTGTAATGTCACAGCACATGGAAACCCAACCTCCATACCTAAACCACAGAGCAATTATCAGCATATATATATTTTGCCCTGCACATAAGCTTTCAACCAATATGTGTATCATCCCTATGACATTGTTTTTAATAAGTACTTCTTCATGAAATAGTGGTGGTATTAAACCTCTGACCACTTTTACACTCCTTTAGTGCCTCTTCTCCTTATTTCTTTGGTACTCACTGCTGTCTATTTCAAACTGCAAATTGCCAGAACTTCTTTGCTACATGCTTAAGTGCCTTGTTCAATGCCTTGTATTCTAATTCCTATGTAGTGCCCCTAGGGGTTGCAGTAAAAACAATAATTCATTGGTCCTGATCCTTCAAATACTTTCTAGTACAAGTAATACCCACTAAGGCTGGTAAGCATGTCCAAGAACAGACTGGTGATTTGTGCATTTGGCAAACCGAGGCTCAAGAGATTCTTTAGAGGTTTCACTTGATAAGCAGGAGAACGTTGCCATGCATGTATTCCCTGACATTTATTTTGATACAGCTAAAAGTTTTTGAAAGATAGGCAGTTTCCAAGGATTAAAGTACCTAGCAAGTTGCTTGTAGATCCCCCTCAGACAGCTGGGAGTCATCCCCTCGCTCCTCAGCCACCAGAGCCGCGGTCAGCTGCCAGTCATCAGCTTCAGCTGCAAAATTACAGGATCTGCAAATCTTTCACATATCATCCAAGTTCTATTCATAGAAATATACTAGGATTTACACTCAGTGGGTCTGGTGCCATTGATAATTTTAGAGGGGACTTGGCTTGTTTCTTCCATCTCTTCTTTTTTAACAATTTTGATATGGGTAAACATAAGGTCAGAGTCAAGACCTTACAAAATGATTTTTCTGTTTTATTATGCTGCAATCTTGTTTTTCTGTTGCAGAGCAGTCCACTAACAGACACTCTCTGTCAGTTTATTTTTTGTAATGTGAAATAAATATTAAAAGGCACCTGTGCTGGTTTTTCACAGGAGAAAAGGCTACAAAACTTGATTAATCTTTTGAATTATATTCTAAGCTGATTTGTTTTCTCTAAGTCAGATAGAGAATTTACTTAAACAGTCATCCTCAGGAGTCAGAGAACACGTGGGGAACATGACACTCAAACGGGTGCCTTAGGTGTCAGTTTCTTTATCAGCTGTATTACAGACATACTGCTTCCCCTCCTCTCATTTTTTCCATATTAGATATGGCTGAAGCTCCTGATCAGTTGTGTGAAGACACTGAGATCTACAGGTAGTCAGGCTACTATGACCAGATAAATTATGGTCAGACTTCACCCTGTAAAAGAGCCATTTGTTTGATGGCATGAAGGTATTACTGTTGATGTGTACAATACCCACATTGTATAGTCTACCTTTTCAATAATACAAGTCTAAATAGTCTTCCAGAGTAAGTCTAGATCTCTAAAATGAGATGCATTCATCTATCCAGCATCTGCTGTTTCTAGATACCAGGGTTTGTTCACTGATTACCACTCTTTGACCCTGCATTCCTTTAGGAACACAAATTACAAATGATGCAGCCACATGCTATTTGGCGACCATGCATAAATACCTTAAACCTCTAAGCAGCACCAAGGGAAACAGAACAAACTACAGTTCCTCAATGTCTTTGCCGTATGTCATGTGTATGAAGCGAGGTGCTCAATATGCTGCCCTAGGGAGCAGTCCAGGACTGTCTGCAGCCCAGGAGAGACTCAGCCTATGCCTTCACAGCACCTAAGGGATGACACCACTGCAGCCCAGACCCACAGCTCAGCAAGACAAAAGCAAATCTCTGCCGGTTTTCTACCCTCACTTCCTCACTCCATTAGCCTGCACAGAGAAAGCCTTGGCTCTAATCAGGCATCGTTTCCCACCTCCTATTGCAGTTGAGGAAAAAGGAATTTCAAAGTGCTTGATTAGACATGCAGCATGAGTCTGTATGTAGCCTTGTGTAATACAGGGTAACAGATAACAGGTTGGTATCTTTCTTCCACCTGATATTTTTTTTTTTTAACACTATTTTGAGAGAGTCAGCATTTCTAGAATCAGGCATTTGTGGCCAGCCCAAGCTAGAAAAGCACCCACACAATTGCTTGACTGTGGAAAACAATAGTCAAGGGAGAAGTGTGTACTTGTGAGACAAGTACTATGGTAAATCAGTAGGCTGTAGGAAAGCCAGAACAGCAGGCAGAGAAATAAAACATTAATCAGAAAGTCAAAATTCAGATCCTGTCTGGTGTCTCCATGGAAGAAAACAGCACCTGTTCCAGAAACAGTTAGTTGATCAGGAACATTTGACTCTATTTGCTGAGCTAGGGAAGACAGCCCAGCACCTGTTGCTGATGGGCAGCATAGTGGCAGGTTACCAAAGTTCCAGGTGCTTTTCTCCCTGTCCCTGTAGATATAAGATTGGAAGTGATCTGGACAAAAATTTTGAGATACTACCATTCACGCTCAGTGAAATTAAAATTGTTTAAACTGTTCCTAAAATACACTCACTTGCTGAGAATAGAAACACTGGGTCACTTTTGCCTGTGCTTTATGCTCATTTAATGCAAAGTTAGCACTGCAAGCCTCACAGACACTGTGCTCACCAAGCAGTGAGGAAGCAGACCACAGCCTTGATCTAGCACTAATATCTCATAACTGAGATGTATTCCTTTATATCTACCTTGGTCTCAAAACCTTGCTTAACTCGGGAGACATACAGAACTGCAACACTGCTCCACTTTTATTCACTGAATTCTAGCAAATTGGTCCTGTGAAATTTAGCTTAAGAGAGCAGAAGACTTTTGAGAAAGATTCAACACAAAGTCCTGGGAAAGATCTTCTTTCTTCAGGTCTACTTGATGAAAAATAAATTCCACTGAAAATGTGAGTGTTCCTAAGAACTTCTTACATAGAAAAGAATCTAATAGATTTAATTCAAGAAGTTACAACCAAATGTCACTTGTTAATGCAGAAACATCCAGAGCAGTTTTTAAAAGACTGCAAATTCCAAGCTCAAAGTTTTATAGAAAAAAATCACTAAAAATAATTTTGCATTATTGTATAATATCATTATTTTGAAATTATTCATTTTGTTTGGACTTGAAATATCAGGCTTGAGTGACGTAAAAACAAAATACATCAAAGGGCTTTGAATACTCTCTGTGCTAATTTGGAAAAGTAATTTTCTTGTTTCTTTTTTCTTCTGGTACTCACATGCTTCTGAGAAATCTAACAGAAGTCAAAACTTTCTTGCCAAAGGAAACATGTTAATTTTTTTTTTTCAAACTGTGGTCTTAGAAGATAGACTTTTCATTTTTTTCTGGAAAAATGTATTTACTATCAATAGCATTTTAATGGTGTCCAGCTATTAGGGAAAAAATTATAAACATTTTTCCAATATATAGTCAGATACAAAGACTAAAGGGGAAAAAAAAAATCACAAAACCATACATATAAAAGACCACATTAAAAAAAAAAGAACTGATGCATTATTTGTTGTTATGGATTGTGCAACTTGGCTCTTTATGAGTTGTTGAATGACAACTTAATTTTCAAGTGGGAGAGCAAAGAGAATAATGTGCTAATTTATCTCCAAATGAAGATGGAGCAGAAGCATACACAAAATGTATCAAACCCCTTCATAGACAGTATTTTTTAGAAAAAGTGTTGTATCCAGCTGAAATTAGTTTCACTTGTGCTTTTAATAGCCTTCTTACATGGGAAACTAGTGCAAAACATGCCACTTGATAGGGCAGAGTATGAGTGCATTTAAGTTGGGGAGGAGAAGGAGGTGTTTTAATATGCAAGTCTAATAGTGCTATTGGGTTTTTAAGAATCAGAATGATCTAATTACCTCCTAAAGCACATCTAAATATCATTGTATTCAGAGACATGTTGTGTATTGTTAATTTTTTTCAGTAATATATAACAAGAACACAATAGCTCCAGTAAATCATACTAAAATGAGTGATTAAGTACCTGATTTAATACTGTGCATTAATTTTAGTTCAGATGGTCCTTGCTTTGTTGTATAATACAATTGCATACAAGACTACATCATTTGCATGCTACTGGAAGGTACATTATAAAAATAATCAAGACTGAAAGGGAACAATTGTTATGCTACAGTGTCCATATATCAAAGACAAGTCTTTATTGAGGGTGTTTCTCAATTCTTATTTAAGAACATGTACTTCATTGCCTTAGAATTCTTACTTTTTTCCTAAAATCCAGTCACAGCTGCATCCCTTTGAGTTTCTAGACTCTTTGTCATTACTGCTCCACCTGCAAACTGTCAGTAACCTCTTACTTAGCAAGTTTTAAATTTTCCTGTATCTATCTCAAAACTACAGGTGTACTGTATCACATCTTTCCAGAGGAATCAGAGCCAAAAGGAGAATTTCATTCTAAATTACTACCTTAAAGTTCTGTAGATCTACCCATCTTTCTGCAGGATCTTCTATCTGCATTCAAGTGATTATTCCACCTCTCAGGCTTTTATCTTGGCTGCTAGTTGTTCATTGCTCCATCTGAAACCCACAACTGGCTGTGGAAGAAAGGCAAATAGTTCAGAGGTAAACACAGACTGTATTACTTATACTGGATATAAATGAAACAAAAATGGCCAATTAGAATGATAGCTGATGTAGTCTTTCTGAGCGTGTTATGGCCATCTCACCACATGGATCCTATCCTGTGTCTATGATCCTGCCTCCCTGTGATCCTGCTGCTCCTGCACATGGTTAACATGAGCAGACCATAACAGCAAACACAGCATCCATCAAGAAGAGTTTCAGCATTGTTGAAAAGAACCTGACCTCTGCTTTTTCTGAGTCATCTAAGGCCTTTTTACTGTGGATTTCTTGAACTGCATCTGTCTTTTCCCAGTGCTGAAAGAGCCAATACATCAAAGGCCCTTTTCATTGAGACAGTGGAAGGGAACCTCCTGAAGCCTGAGGGTCCCTTCAGTGCCTCAAGAACTAATCATACAGCTTGATAAGAACTGTTGCCTTCCACCTGCCACCTCAGCATGATCTTTGAAATGCAACAGAAAGGCAAATGCATTGGGCTGTTAAGCTGAGGAAAGGAAGGGCCTTGCTGATCCAGACTGAGCACATGGACAAATATGTGCCTGTCTCCATGTGGAGGAGAAAACTCTCAATGAGTGCCAGTGATGGCTATGGGGACCAGCTGATTGCAGGGCAGTGCATAATGAGGTATAAAATGGAAACAATGGGTAGTCATGGTGGGTAGATAAACCCTGAAAAATTTTGCAAAGAAAGATACAGGAGTATATCATTTGATGCTTATTAGGCTATGTAAATGTTAACTACTTAGTTTTATTTAGAGTAGTACTGAGCAAACCAACAGACCAGGAGCAAATTCATATTCATCATAACTCATCATCCTTTGTGTATGGTCATCCCACTCTCTGTTCTCTCGGTAAAAAGTATTCCAAGAGAATCACAGAAAGCAGAAAAATCCGGCATTCACAGAAACATCTCATCACACTGGGGGAGAACACTGGTTCATGCTTTTCATGGATCTGTTTCATATAAACACAAGGATATTAACACAAAAACACTGATGACCTAGTTCAATTGTAAAGAGATAACAATCCATACTGACACACACAGATCAGCAACTTCAGCTCTAAAACATGAGGCTTCTTTACCTTTGTAAATCTTTGGAAGTAAGGCTGCAAAACTTTAAATGTTGTTCCTGTTCATATGGATACCTAATCCCTTTTCAGTCCTCCCAAAGGGCTTATTTGAGATGTGTCCATAGTGGTGTTAAATTTAAACCACCACTGTCTGGTTGCACACTACATACATACATCCTCTTCTGTCTGAGTTTGCCAGCATTAGTGCTCACTTGGTACTCACCAATTTACAAATCAGAGGAGGAAGGTCTCTGATTTGTGGAGATGTCCAGGTTCTACTGTGTTCAACTGGAGCTTTGGGGTGCTGACCCTATCTGTAAATCAGCCTCTAAGTAGAATGTTCATTGATTGATAAAATATTAAAAGCCTGTAATTAGTGCATAAATTGTAGGTAGTGCCACAGTTCCTCCAGTCAAACAACATAAACTTTTGAAATTTATCCATAACTATGGATATCTAGACATTCTTGGATGTTTTTTGCACTTTATGTATCTATGTTTGTGTAATGACAATTATTAAAGAAATAACATATAGCAGTGGATACCATTGAGTCTGTTTCATAGAAGCAGCTACATCCCCATAAAGAAACTGCCAATTTGGCTAATAGAAAGCTCTCTCATTAGCTTGTTTTCAGTATTTCTTGCTTGAGAAACTTCCTTTGTTCTCATCAATGTGACTTTGAAATGAGACTAAAGGGAAAGAAGCTAGCTGGAACAGAAACTTCTCTTACACACTACTCCAAGCCTTCATAGTAGAATTTTTAAAGAGGACTGCAGTCTTAGGAGTCAACAGTGTGGTTGAATGGTTTTCTATAGATGCCAGGTGTCCAAAATACCATAAAGATCATACCTTAAAAACATATCAGTCTTTAACCTCCTTAAATCTGTGATGGATTTTTCCTTAAATTAAGGATTTCATATTTTTTTGGTAAAATTTATCCCATATGACTTCTGCGAAGTTGAATCTTATTTTGCCACTTTTTAGCCTCTTGAGATTCCAATTCTCCTAATTTAATAAAACCTGTGAATGCAATCAGCAGGCTACTTTTCTGCTCCCACATCTCTAATAAAAAATGCTGTATGAGTCTATATCCAGAAAAGATCCTTGTATCACACTTCTTGTAACATCCTATACTGTTATTATCTTTCAAAATGTCTCAGGAAAACAGGCTGCATAGTTGTCTTTACTGCATATGGAAAACTAAATTGGAGATGCATTTGGGTAAATTCCTTATCTAACCTATATTAGGGAGGGAAGTAACAAAAAATCTAGAACTGGTTTCCCTCTTTTTCTGGCTGTTATAAGTAAGCATGTTCTTATTTATTTGTGTTTTCCAGCCCTCATTTTCCTGCACTCAGTTTCCAGTAAACCCACTAGAGATCCTCTAGTATCCCTCTTTGTTTCTCTCATGTTTATATATTAATCATTTCATATGACAATGTGAAATATTTCAGCAACGATAAAAAATGACTGGAAAACAGCTATAGTAAGCATAAAGGACCAAATTCTAATTCAGTTATATTAATGAGCTGCATATTCCTGTCCAGCAGGACTCTCTTTTAACTTGGTATACTGCCTTATAGACTTTAGCAACAGAATAAATGGTGTGAAGTTTCTTCTTGGTTGATGTGAGCCTCTCTGAGTGTAAGTGCAACATCTAGCAAGGGAAATATGCCAGAGAGAACTCATAGCACCTCAAAGTCTCATTTGAAGAGTGCCTATTGAAGGAAGGGAACAGGCTCCATATCCTATGGCAGAAGTCCTGGGAATTGAACAGCCCAGGCTAAAGCTGGCCTCCTTCTCTGACAGAGTCTCTAAAGAAACCTGAATGTAACATCACCTGCCTCTCCAAGGACGTACCAGTCCCTCTGGGGAGCCACAGATTTGTCTGGTGGAAGAAAGTCATTCCCCAGCAAAGGGCCTGTAGCCTCTCTCCTAAACTGTAAGTTAAAATCCATCAGTCATTTTAAATAATGTCATACACTGAGTTCTAGCCTATAGCATTAGAATAAACAGCATGATACAGGTTTTGTATTATTTTTCTTTCATCTACTAAATCGTCTGTCTTAGGCACTCAAATACTACAGTAATGAGCTCTGGATAATAACTTAAATGTTAGTCTTTAACCATATTGCAGTGTTTTTCCTTACAATACCACAGACCCACAGTATTTTACAGCCAAACACAAGGAAAAAAACTGAAAATGAAAAAATATGGTTGTATGATATCAGGAAAGAATAGGCTAAATGCCAATCTTCAAGAATTTGTAAGTAATATCCTTGTGTTTATGCTATTAGTTCAACCAACTCTACTTCAAACTAAAATAATAACAAGAACAGAACCGTTTGTTTAGCCTGACTGCTGGAAAAGGAAAATGACGTTCTGTGTAGAACTGCAGGAAATTATGTTGACTGATAACAAATATAATTATTTCCAAATTATTATGATTGTGCCACAATCATTCCATGAATGCAAAAGATATTTTTTTCTCCACTCTTCCTTCCCCCGCTACAGCAGAGCTCCTTATCTTCCTTCTTTGTTCCTACCTTCTGCAGCAATTGCAACACTGGCACTGTGCCCCAGCACATGAAAGTTATAGTACTGTGGATTATCAGACATTTTGCCTGGAATAAGATGGATGCAGAAACACTCTGTTTAACAAAGGCCCACTTTATCTTTGCCCAGTCTTCTTCCCCTTGCTCTTTGAAGCTGTAGTGGAGTATATTGTGTCACAGAGCAGCATAAAGGGTAGCTGCTTCCTGAAAGGGTTTACAAAGTGCAGAATTAGTTCGGTTTTAAGAAACCCAACCTTAAAATACTCATTCATGACAGTGTGAACTAGCTAGTGATTCAGGGCTGAGGTGTTAGCTGGTTGGATGAAAAGGATCATAAAATGGATTCTAACAGGAACAGAGTAGAATAAGGAACAAGGATTGGAGAAGACCCCCAAATTGGTAAGATATTGTAGAAGGTTGTAGCTGATGATGTATGCAATAGCAACTGAAGAGAAAGGAGATGGTTCCTGAAAATTAGACCTTGATGGGGAGCAAAGTATTGAAAAAAATAATAAATTATAACTGAATTACAACAGCCTATTAAATAATATTGGAAAAGGTTACCCAAAATGGGGGAATAGTTCAGATGCTGAATTCTGGTTTAGCATGAACCATGGGAAAACTTACGGATGAGAAGCTATCATCACCTGAGACCAACTATGTTGGTGGAAAAACAAAGCTGACAGTTTCAGCTGTTAAAACCCACAGGCTATAGAAGGGAAAGCCTACAGCCCACTGCACAACAAGCTTTTAGCAGCACTTGGACTAGCTACCAGAATCTAAGAAACAGCCAAAAGTGAAGAAGTATCCAAAAAACATTGCTAAGCTTTTGATACATTTGTCTGTAATGGCTGAGCAACAACAAATAGGGCAGGTTTACAGTGAATAATTACAGTGTGTGCCAAAGCAGAGTACCAGCTTCTGTGTGGAAAAGACCATTAGTCGGTAGCAGTGGCCAATGTCCCACAACATGACTTGTTCTAGGAGTCCCCAGCCACCCTTTTATTGTGCTACAAGCCATAGGAGCTGGAGGACAGGAGGCAGATTTGTTTATTCGATTGCAGAGCTGTGCAAGGCTGGTAGTGAGCTGCTGGCACCAGGGTATTGTCACTCAGAGCCAAGAAAAGTCTTCCTGAAAAAGGCAGTCACGACTGTCTGCCTCACACAATGTAACCAGTCACATCTCATCGAAGATGTCTAATGTCCTAATGATGTCTACACTTCTTATTGACTGTGCACAAGAGAAAAGACTGTTTAGACAAGGAGACTTTGTCCCAAGCACTAGCCCTGGACTGAGTCTATTTAAATAGAGTTTAAAAAAACCCTAGTTAATTGTAGCAGAAGATTTATGTTTTGAAGAGGTCTGTGTTTATCCTGAGTGCTTGAGTGTCACATCTGTGTCTTTTCTTTGACTGTCAGGATTTGGAAGCCTGGAATCCTAGCAGCAGCTCCTGATCAGGCTTTCCGACTTGTTGAATCTCTGTTTGAACTAATCCTGTTAAAAGGAGGGTTTCAGGCAAAGCATTAGGCACAAGTCCAGTCACCAGCTCTTTGAGACCCTGTTTTTTGTGGGAAAATTACAAATTTCTGTATTGCCCTGGAACGTAGATTTGCTTTGTAATAACTAGCCCAGAAGGGGTTGTGCTACAACACTCCCATGTTTGACCCTTCAGGCTGTCACACAGAAGGGAAGCAACCAGTGTCTGATCACCCTTTTCATACAACACACAGACCAGTCAAGTAACACATGTCTCTAAAGTGACATACAATCCATTAGATCTCTGACCAGACTTCACATCCATTCCCCCATTTATAACGTTTCAGCTACAAATATCCTGGCAACTTTCTGCTTTTGCTGTCTTTATAAAGATACATGGCAAAGCTACTTTTTTCTCTCTAGCCTAACACAGTGAAGCCTATTGTATTGTCCCCAAATTGCCTTGCTGCTTTGATTCCTTAGGTTACATTTTAGAGTATAAGTATCTCTATTCATAGAAGTGTTATATAGGGAAAGACCCTATATAAGACCCTTTATATAGGGCCTTATATAGGGAAACTGCTTGTAAGCAACATTAAAGGAGATGGGTCACTAACTCTACAAATAACAATGTCTTGAAATAATGAAAGTGGAAAAGAAAAAACTTGAGACATCCAAAACCTGCAAGCTTATCTTGGTAGATAAACTACTGTTACTGTTACTTACTGTTACTAACATTAGGTGTTACTAAGCCACCTAATGTTTAATTTCACTAAACTTGAATGTAGGCCTGTAGTGACGGCACAATCAGACAATAATTTTACAATAGTAAAAGAAGAGATAAGGAAAAATGTAGAAAGATTAGCAAGGAGAAAGGCTAGTAGGGGATTTTTCTGTTGCAAAAAGAATTATGTTCTTAAAGGGGAGAATCAGACATAAAAGAAAGGACACTAGAACACACTAAAGACAAGAGATCTGAGCTTTACAAACTATTGTGCAAAAGAACTCATTAATATATATTTAAATATAAATATACACATATATGCATTTTGCAGAGATATGAAAAGCTTTATGCCTTGAATCACATTCTAATCATATTTCCCTTTCTGAAATCTGCATGCTTTGATGTTGGCAATGGGATAACACTATTTGTGTTCTATTTATCTATACTGCATAAAACTGTGTTAGATATATATTATGTTACAGCCAAGGCTTTGATACACAGGAATATTTCGTCTTTTAAATTATTGCCATCCCTTTTTACTCATCAGGAGCTTCATCAGAGCTACCTGCCTCGAAGAGGCCAGATTTATTCAAGATGTCCTTATGCTTTGTATTGATGTTCCAGGCAATTCAAAAGGGCTAAAGTGGGACATATGTCTGTGAGCACCTGGCAATAGTTTGCTGAAAAGAGCAAAGAACACAAAGAAACATTTTTCTAGACCCCATCAGAAAAGCCAAGTACAAGAGTGGGAAGAGACTGCTTCAGGCTTCCTTTCTCAGCTGTAAAACACAGAGTAGGTAGTCACAGCTGCATTGCTGGCTAGTAATGAAAGGTTTGGGCTGCTGCAGCAAGTTTTGATGTATCAGCCAACTCTGAAGCAGATCACTAGCTCAGGCAGTTTCGGGGCTCTTTACAGAAAGCCTGGGATTAGTATTTCCTACTGCCTGGGTATTTCTAAATACCTAAGGCTTTCACTGGTTAACAGAAAACACTAGGTATTTGGAGTTTACTGGAATTTTCAGCATCTGAATGTGGTCCTATCTGCTAAGCCCCAAAGAGCTGAAAGAGGAGGAAAGGGTTAAAACAGTGTACTTTTTTTTCCCAAATTCCATCAGCCATTGCTGAGACCAGAAAGTAAAAGGAATTACAGGGCCTAAGGACAACTTCATTCTATTTCCACTTTTGCATTTTGTGCTACATGTAACCACCACAAAGTACGATTTTGATCCTAGTACATATGTCTGTGTTTATATACTTCTATATGTATGCATGTAATTTTTATATACATTTTATACAATGTTTTTAGTAAACATGTAATGCATACCACATATTAATTCTACTGCTGGCATGTATGTATGTGCTAACGTAGAGATATAAGATAATGTTAGTGTGTGTAAAAACAAAGAATGTTAGTAGTATTATTAGAGTAAATAGGGCTAGGGGGCTTTTTTGCAAGTTTTAGTATAAAATAGTATGTGTAGAAAAGACAACAATGAAGTCTCCTAAAAGGAGCACACAGTATGTGGGACACTCAGGCCAAGCATCGTGAGCATAACAATTTAAGCATTCAAACTTCTTGGGCTGTTTAGGATTTTTTACTGTCCAGGTGAATTTCAACCTGAACTGATCCCTTGTTTGGTTTGAAAACCTAGCATAAGCACCTGTGCTGAAAGAGAAAGGAGAGAGGGCATGGGCTGGGAATGAGCAGTCTAGGGAGGAACTCCTTCTACCAGCTTTGCTGGTTCAAACTGCATGTGAAATTCCAGCCCTGTGTGCAACAGGCAGCACCTGGGAGTACTGTGCAGACAGATTATAAGAAACCACTTCTGTTATTATATTGCTGCATACAACCAGAGCTATATGTGCATATCAGGGCATTATAAATAATTCATTCTTTCAATCTTGTTACCAAAACAAACACACCATTGTTAAAACACCCTGCCAGCACCTATCTTTTGCTGCCTACTAAAAATATTCCTTGAACTTTCAAGTTGCAACTGTCAGCCTCATAAAACAAAAGGAAAAGGTCTCTGACAACTTGGTAAGGAGAAAACTTTAATGGAAACTTCAGGGTAAAACATCTTTTAAAACTTCACCTGTTCAAATCATACTTTTCTTGTATTTCAGGGTGTTTTACTATTAGCCCACTAGCTAATAATAACTTCCTGCTTGTTTATTGGAAGATGGATGTGCTTTATTTGCCTGTTTAAGTTCCAGAAATCTGCCCTATTTCAACCACATATGAAGATAAAATATATTGGTTGATGAGGTATGAGCAGGTTGAGTGAAGGTATAATCTGCTGGGATGAGACATTCATTCTCCCCATAAGGGGATGTATCCGGTACCTTCCAACTTTCCACAGGTGCTTATCTTGTAATGAAGATAGATGTTTCAATTTTTCCAAGTTTTAAGGAGAGAAAATAGAAGTATTATGGTTAAAGATCCTTTCTGGAATTTGTATATTAGTTTTTGGCGAAACCCTTAAGTCTATGCCCAGCGTTAAATCATCATAAATGGATATGCCCAAGGAGGAAATTTAAAAAAAAAAAAAAAAAAAGCTCATTTAAATAGAACACTGGCCATAGAGGACACAGAGAGGAAAGGCAGGAAGGTAAGGAAGCACATGTTGTCAAGCCTTGGGGGTGGCCAACCAAATTACTGCTGACAGTATCCACTCTTCTGTGGAGGGGATCTAGGGGTGAAAGAGGAGGAGTCTCCCCCTTTCTCGTTGCCACCTCTGTGGTTGTAAAAGGTTTTCTCCTCTGCTGTGCATTATTAGCTGCAATTTGAATAGGGTCCTATGTTACTGCCAGGGTCAGACTTCCCAGATCAAATATCTGAGACCAGTCATAGCTGCTTTGTTACTGTCTGTTTATACTGCAGTATAAATAGTAGTGCCTCTCTGGTCCAAGTATTTATATGGTCCCTATGACTGCTGTGCCCAAGTCCCTCCCAGTCTTATTGTGTTTACTCTCACAATAGCACTGAGAGGGCAGTGATGTTACCCCATCTAGGAGTAGGAAGCCAGGGCATAAGATAATTAAGGTCTGAACAAAAGCATGCAAACATCTGACTTCCACTGGTTCCAGTAGCATTTATACATCCAACCTGAACTTTGCTTCCATGCCTAAACAGTCAGCCCACCACCCCTTGGCAAGTTATGGAGCAGGGAATTCAAGTCAGCTCCCACCACCTAGCAGATGTCTTTCTTTTCCATGAGGAATGGGTCTGGTGAAACACGGGAATTACACTGCATAACAAGGATGCTACCTGCCCTGAGGGGTAAATACTGTGGTCCCGTATTGCTATGTAGATGATGTTTAGAGATGAAAGTGGAAGAACTCTAAGGTAATGTAAAAAAGAACTAATTGTGGAATGAAAAGTTAATCACTACTTCCCACAGTCTCAGAAATATCTTTCTAAAGTTAACACCTCCTAGAGGCAACTTTACCCCTGGTGGGGATCGTGGTACGAGAGTCACATATGAGTGATGGAGTTTTCCTGCTGTGCTGTGGGTTTTCTTACTCAGGACAGTCTGTGGTTCTGAATTTTTTCTACCTAATCATTACAGGGTTTGTTTTTTTAATTGGTTTGTGTGTATTAATCGCATAAGAAAATCTAAGGTATTTATCTTTGTAAAGCTGTTCTGAATGCTGAATAACCAACTATTTTCATAAGGAGTTTTACTATACAGCCTGAAAGGGAATGCAAGTTTTGTACAATAAATAAAACTGCTCCAAAAATGAGACTTATCTTAGCAACTGGCTAAGTTTCTCTAGGATTCATCCCAGTCCCAGTCTATCTGTCAGTGTATCTTTCAAGGTTTAAATGCAATAAACCATACTCTTTTATAAATCATGAAAGTTTTATTTTGTCAGAGAAACGAGGAATTCCTTCAAATGAGAGTTTTTATCCCTTAATGAATCATATTAATAGTAGTAATATTAATAATTTATTTATATCCTAATCAAGATTTTACCCAAATTATTAGGCATATGCTTGAGCATAAATTAACAAGAACGGGGGCAGTTTAGGGTGACAAGGCTAGCACAGTCTCTAGACCCCAGTAAATAAATAAATAAATAATCTTACCAAGAAACAGCAGAATCTTAACAATTGCCGAGCCAGCAGGACGGCTGGAATCGTTGCGAGTTCACCCTTTATGGCCCAGGAAAAATACATTGTTAAGCAATTTTGTTGTTCCTACCAGCAGACCTTGAAGTGGAAATTAACGAGTGGTGGTATTCTCTCACACCCAATCCCCTGTACATTTGCATTCATTTGCATATGAATGCCCAGCTAATTGTTTTGAAGTAACAATTAAGAGAACAATAGAGGAAAGAAAAGGGACTCCAGGCAGCAACTGACACCTGGGACTCTGTATTAAGAAAAGCTTTTACATATTTGAATTAAAAATAGACAAAGGAGCAGAAACAGGCAGGCATAAAATTCATTACTGAAAGAAAAGTAGCACATCACATCCGTGCACGCTACCATGCTCCAGAATATGTCTCACACTCATCCAGCCAAGAGATGTACAATATACTGGATGGTAGAGGAGGTTTTTCCTTCTGGTGTGCATTTTAGAAAAAAGTTGCTTTCTCACATTCCCCATATGCCTAAACCAAAGAGTTTGAGTTCAGAAGGAAAGGAGTATTTTGCCAGTTTGGCATCAATTTTAAAGTGGATTAACCTTTCCTGAGAAGTTCAGGTATGCATGGATCCAGCAGTGCCTTTAAACCATTTGCCTGCAGTTAGAACTGGATCCACTGGAATATGAAAATAGAGGTTTAATTTCTGTATAACACCATCAATGCCCTCTGAAATTATTACTCAGGCTGCATTTCCAGTAGGGATCCAATTACCCAATTGTTGGTGCAATGTGATTTGTTAGACTCAGTCCTCCCTCTTGGTAATGATGATGTAGCTCTTTTTATCTGGAGCAATTGATGTTAACTGCATCACTGGCAAATGCTTAGGCTCTGCTGTCCCCTCATGCAAAGAGAAGCGTGGGTTTGGGAAGTAGGCTAGGATTGGAGCTAGGCACAGTTTCGTTCAGTAATAACCCCTGCTACTAAAGAGGTTTATTGACTCCAAATTACTGATCACTAAAAGCACTTTTGTACCCAATAGGATCATCTGAGCCCTCCTGTAGAGAAAAATGCCAGCACACAGCAGAATGGAAGGAGTTTTGAGGCCACAAGGAAGGAAGGTCACATCAGCCAAAGAAGTGGGGAGCAGTGGGGCTGGAGAATGGAATGAAGCTCTGAGTGAAGAAGCTGTGGCAGTGGGTTCTCTGGGGGAGACAGACACAAGCAGAATCTTGAAAAGAGCTGCAGCCCAGGGACTGTTCACACAGGACAGCATTTTTTAACCTAAAACTCCTTTCAAAAGATTTTCTTTTACAGAGGAAAGAGAAGGTAAAATGTATACTGTGTACATGTCAAGAAATTAAAAAAAAACCCAAACCTAACCAAAACAAAGCCCAAACACAAAAAAACCCCATAGACATTAACTAAGAAAATCCAGGCTTTTGTCCACCTCTTCCTGATCCAGGTGAGACCATAGTCTGCAAAGTATGTCTGGGAGATACCCTTAGTGCAAAGGTGAAAACTGTAATCGGACCATAAATTATATTTCTTGAAATGCAAAGTTACTAGGCCTGGGATAGTTGTGAGCTATGCTGCAGGTAAGAGCATCTTGGTACTCCGGTGCTCATGGGTGGCAAAATGCCCTGAATGCACCACACCTTTTTAAGTGAGAGGTCTTATTATTCAGAGTAATCAAACTTTCCTCTCTTGCAATTAAATAGTCTATTTTAAATAGAAGAAACATACAATTACAGGAGCAGGTTATCTAGTTTTTATTGTCCTTCCTTAAATATCTGTAACTTCTGGTTTATTTTGATAAAAATGATTGTGATGTAACATACATTATACAATTCTATATGTCACACCACAGCTAATGCAGGTGAATTTAGAGCATTATATTTGAAGATGATCCTAATCATGAAATGAAATATTCATAACATATTCTTCAGTATTATCATGTTCAAGTTGCCTGAATTGCTGGAAAATAAATGTCATATCTGTATAGGACTGCAATGGCTTTTCTCTTGATCACAAAGATAAGTAAGATAGACCAATAGAAAGACTGATAGAACTTTCACTATAAAGGGTTTGAAAAATATGGAATAATCCATCTCTACATTATTTTTTTAAATGTTCTACAGAAGGCATTTCTTTCTCTTCCTCTTTTAACATTTCCTGGTTTTACTTTTCCTGTTTTCTCATTCTTTTCATGTACTTCTAATACATTAAATAGAATGTTATGGGTTGAAAAATAAAGGTCTCTGTTATGGATGAATTATTTTTTTCCATCAAGTTGTCTGAAGGTTAGACAGTCAACACCTACAAATTACACAGATGTGTCATATTCCTAAATGAATTGTATTATGCTGGCACACCTATGAATACTAAAAGAGATCTGCCACAAATCTCACTATAAAATGCACCCCTCTAAGTCATCTGGGAGTATACTTAATACAAGAACATTGTGCAACTCTAAAAAGCAGCATGGTGTGGGTGGCGTTCTTTAGCAATTAGTTGTTTATTTCTTTGTTTGAGTAACAGCTCTCTTTCCAAATTTGCCAATAAAGGAGTCACTGTGAATTGGTGACACTATTACACTACTTTCATACTAAAAGCCATCCTCCTGTGTGATGTAGGAAGCAAGAAGTGAGGAAGGAACATAATAGCAGGAACAAGGAAAACTCTACTGCCCAGTTTGAAGGCAACTGTTTTCTCAAAATATAATGCTAGGTGTGTGCTTTGAAAAGGTCCTCCTTAAGATATAATCTAATCCCCTATCAATTTCTGTTAATGATGAGGAGGGAAGGAGAGAAAGAGTTGCCAGTTTATAGCAGCAACAAGCAATAACGTTGTGCAAGGGAACCAACTCTGGAATTGTTGATTGAGGAGCCAAGACCAATGGCAGGGCGTTGATCAGCCAAGATTACAATGGGGACAAAGGGAAGAGAGTAGCTTGGTAGCCTCAACATTTTCCTACAAGCCTGGTGAGAGCAGTAGTGGAAAAGGTTCCACCAAAACCAAGGACACTGGCTGTTGGGATCAATTTAGTGGAGGAAGGACAGGGGAATGCTGAGATACGTGAACTAGCATGTATAAGAGTAGGACACTTCTTTTGACATTATGGGAAGACAAGGTGAAGAACAGATTGAAAATAAGGTTTTAAAAGTCTGTACTGGGACAGGTGGGGAGTGGAACGTCTGGAACTGGTAGAGTTTTTAGAGTGTTTAGAAAAAGGATTTTGGAAATTGACCAAGACTGGTGCTTAGCCAGAGCAGGAGGAATTTAAATATAAGGCACTAATGCCCAGAATGCTCTCGAGGTAGCGACAGCGCCTTTATGCGTGCATGATCCCTGCCGTGGTGAGTTGTATAACTCTCCCAAAGGACAGAGTCCTAGCTACTGCAGATAACCTGTTTCTGCTGGCTCATTTAGGACGAGAGTTTCCCCAAGCGTGGTGTGCTAGCGCAGACAAGAATAAAAGGCTAGACAGAGGGTCCTTCTCCGGGATAACAGCCGTTTATTATGAGTCCAGTGTTGCTTCGTGAGGGTCCAGAGTTATCCAGATGGCTGAGTAACCCTGAAGAAAGAGCCGGGAAGAAGCCCTGCAGGGCTCTTTTAAAGGGAGATGGAATAAGGAAACACCCAATGGGAAATGACATAGTTCAAAGTGACCAGTGGAGAAGAGCTTTCCAGGACATAGCCATATATGGCATCTGAGATACAGGCACAGGTAACACAAAGGCAATATGGGATTTTACCACAGCTCAGGCAGAGAGTTCAGATATGGGAGGAAGAAGGCTGAGGGCTTTGCCTTGGCTTTCTTCCCACCAATTCTGAAGCTTAAAAGCAGCAGCTTCTGCCAAGCGGGCTGCTACATAAATACAGATTAAATTGTTATTCAGTGTCCAGCACACCTGGGCCCAAACCTGTAGGTTCTACCCTAATGCAAAAAATAAGCAGTAATAATAGCTTACCATAGAACTCATTATACCATAAAATATTAGTTTTAAACACGATGCCATTATGACTGGAGTTTCACCTAATATATAGTTATTTCAGAAGAGGATAGCTTAATTTCCTCATTTTATGCCATTTTAACTTGTTAATTTAGTATTCAGCATGTTATGAAGTGCCCTCCTATTTCATATTTATTAGTGAAAGCTAACCTAAGGAGTCACAAGTTGTAATTTTGTGGTGGACCTGGTGAAAATAAATTCTATTTTCAGCATTAAGGTCCAGTGGCAGTGCAGTAGTGAAATAATTAGAATGTATACATGAAAGCTGAAATAAAATGATACCCAGTGGGCCAGTGCTAATGCATATGGTACTATAGTAGAAATACATAAAGAAAGATTATACACTGGGTAGTCCAAAGAGACTCTAGTCAATCTACCGTGAACAAGAATCATAATTGCCATAAACCACACTAAAAAATGCACCTAGTCAGAGGTCACTTTGTAGCATGAGGAGGACAAAGACAATGAAGTGTGGTCAAATTGTAGAACCCACCTTGCAGGGTTTCGATTAGGGCACCTGCTAATTCTTTAATCTTTAATTGTTCATATGTAAGGTGTATGCTCTGCCAAGACAATTCAAAGTTGCATTTTCTTCTGTGTGAATGTGTGACTCAATATTAGTGATTGAGTAAGACAAGCTCATCTGTTCACTCTGTCTTGAAACATGACTTGCATGGTGAGACTAGATCTAGTGAAAGGGCAACTGAAATGCTTATAGCCAAATGAGTGAGAGCTTGCCAAACAGGTTTTCTGATCTGTAACAAAAGCATCCAGGCAAGTGCTAGTGCTGAAACTGTCGTTCAGTTTGGGATCAAGGAGGTCTGCATTTACCATAGCTTCTGGTATTTTGTTTGCCTCAACTGAGTTGGTAAGTGAAAATCAGATGTGTCCAAACGTCTTCTTGTTGTGGAGCCATGGAAGCAACAGTTTCATGGTTTAAGAGAAACGTTTCTAGACACCTGTAGGTTGCTGCTTACACATTTCAAAGAGAAAGGAGGGTATAATACAAGCCTTAGAGTAGTTTTGTGCCTAAACTTTATGAAACTGGTATTTTCTGCTCTTAATAAAACTGATTTCCAGCACTTCATATTCCACAGACAGATATGCAGCTTTGCAGAGGAAAGGCTATGCCAGCCTCTGAACTGATCTTGTAATCACTTCAGATTCTCAGAGTTTGAAGAAGAAGAATATTTATTTTCTCTTAGCTGATGGATGCTTTGCTAAATTATGCCCTGATTTACAGAGAGAGAGCATAGCGTTCCCCCAAAACCAAAGAGAGAGTCAAACTCAGAGAGTGTATGGGCAAGAGAAGAACTACAAAAAGTCATTAAGTATGGTAGATTAAATGTTAACACAGCGTATGAAACTCTCAGTCACTTTGTATTTATTGACAGTTATTTGTCCATTCCATTTATGTCTGTAAGGCCATCCAATTGAATCATGGCACATGGAAGAATCTGTCCTCTGAAGGCATGCTTTCTACTACTGATGCTGATGTGGTTTCTTTTTTTGCTTAGAAGAGAATACATGACTGATGATTGTGAATTAAATGTAACCCACTGAGTTGTCAGTGACAGATATGCATTATGTGTACTAGTACTAGTCCAGATGTCATTGCTACACTCTACTATTTTTCCTTTAGCTGCTTACAACCCATAATTAAGGTTTAACTTTCTTTTTAACACTTTCAGATCCCACGGATCCATATAATAAAGTGAGTTATTTGTACAATAAAGTTAGTTATTTGAGAAGAAAGAGGGTGTAGAGACACATGCTTGTAGCCGTGCTGCTGTGGACGTGCTCTGCCGAGAGCTGGGGACAGACCCGAGGGCGCACGGCGTCCTGCACTGGCTTTCCCTGGTGGTACGGGGGCTGGCTGCCAAACTGCAGCGCTTCTCCCCCGAAGCAGGGTTCCAGCCGTGCCTGGCTGGACAGTGCCGTCTTCTCTGCTGAGTAGGATTGCCCGGAGCCCGGTGGTCTTTGGCGGTCAGCGAGAACAAAGACCAAGGAGGGGCCTTTGTCCGGTATTTTCAGCTCTTTATTAGGGTAGGGCAGCAGGAGAGGGTCCAGGGAAGGGTCCTGGAGCAGGAGCAGGAATGAGGGTCCAGGTGAGCTGAAGGGTCCGGAACAAAGAACCCAGCTCAAGGCTTAAGTGGGGTTTATCTAGGGAAAGGGAGAGGGAATACAGCTAAATAGGGGAACAGAAATTACAATACAACCAATGGGTAACCGAGGAGACAAGAACTTTCTGGAGCATAACCAAATACAGAACATTACATAACTGCGTAACCATAAACAGCAACCGAAAGGAATGATGGAATGGATAATAGTGTCACCCTAACCAGAGTAGCTGCCTCAGAGGGCAGTGTGCTGAGTTCCCTTCCACCACCATTGAGGCTTACATGCTGTGGCTTTAGCCACGCACACTGTGACACATGCTTATAAGTATGCAATAATTTTGAAAAAAAATTCTATTTCTTAATAAATGGAAACAGTAATTTTGATGAGTATAACAAAAAAGGGAAAGAATGCCACCTCCTAAGACATGACAGATTGTAATTTGTTTTCTTTTCAAAATGTTTATGGAGCGAAAATCTAAGTAATCTATAGCCACAAGCACTACTCTCAGGATGCATCCACTTCTGCTCTAGCAGCTTCTTTTTCACCTTTTGTTTTTAACCTAGTTTCTTGATTCTATAGTATTAACCCCTATGTTTCCTGAATTGCAGATAGCATTCTAACAACATGACTCCCACTGACTTTAATTAATCTTGATACTGAGGATTATGTAGTTGACTGATGGCTGTAGTCTACACATATCGTGTGCAGTCACAGATCATTACACTGCCTTGTCTCTCTTGCAAGACATAAGCAGTAGTTATAGTCTCTAGGCAATCAGCTTAATTTGCAATGGGTTTAATATAAGATATCATGAAACTTCATGAAAGGAAGCTTTATGTTTCCCCACCTCATGATGAAAGGAAAAGACTTGATTGCATACTATCTATCAGACTAAAGCCACCTTCCCTCAAGAAAAACAGCACTTCTTGTTTGCTTTTAATTGAGAAAAAGCTGAAGTTTTAGCCAGCCCAGCTCCTTAGGTCCTTTCTGTGATTGCATGCTTATATTTTTCAAGTTAAAACTTTTTAATGCCAGTCTAATCTACTATTGAAAGGTAATGTATTAAGAGAAAATGTATCAGGGTTGTATGAGTCCTGAGACTTTCCTGTCAAAAATGGGTAGGAAAGTGGTATCAAATGCTTTGTCTGCCTGCCCCCACTGTCACCTTGGAGAAGAATGGGGAAGTAATGAGTACATCCGGAAAACAACCTCATCTTCTCAGACAGAAAGCCTGACACGTGGCTCTTCTGGGATTCTGGGAGAGTACCAAACTAAAGTGATGGTCCTTCTCTTTCTCTTTTCTTTTTATGTCATAGGTTTTTTTCTGCCATGTCTTGAAAAGAAATTCTGGCTGGCAGCAATACTGTTTTCTTGTCTTCTTTGTTCTTCAAGGTAATAGCTCCTGACAGGAGAGGCAAAGTTGCAAGTAATGAATGAGGGCTGCAGTCATTTGGAGTTGGTGCATTAAATGCATAAGATGAAGCCAGAACAAGTGTCCTGTTTGATCCTGACACTTTTCACTTGACATGGCTTAGTTACTTCAGTAAAAGCACCTGAAGATTTATATCTTCAGAGCTAGCCCTTGTTCCCATAGGGGACTTGAACTTACCAAATGTCTTCTGGAAATACAACACAGCAGAGGAGACAGTCTAGGGGATTCCTGAACTCTGTGGAAGTGAACATCCTGACACAGTTGATGAGGGAGCCAACCGGTGGAGATGTCCCACTGAACTGCTGTTTGTGAACAGAGAAGGACTGGTGGGTAATGTGATGGCTGGAGGTTGTCTGGGGCACAACTGTCACAAAATGATACAAGTTTTTGATTCTCAAAGGAGGAAGGGGTCTGGCAGAATACTTTGGCCTGTTTAGGAGACTGGTTGAGACAGTCCTTTGGGGAGGCAATGCTGAGGGGTAAGGGAGTCCAGGAAGGCTGGACATTCTTCAAGAAGGAAATTTTGAAGGCACAGGAGCAGGCCGTCCCAATGTGCTGTAAGACAAGCCAGAGGGCAAGAAGACTCATCTGGCTGAACAGAGAGATTTGGCTGGAACCTGGGAAAAAAAGGAGAGTTTATGATCTTTGGAAGAAGAGGCAGGCAACTCAGGAGGATGACAAGGATGTCATGAGGTTGAGCAGAGAAAAATGGGCCAGAGCCCAATTAGAACTTCATCTGGCTACTGCCACAAAAGAAAATAAAAATGCCTTCTATAAATACATCAGCAACAAAAGAAGGGCTAAGGAGAATCTCCGGCTTTTAACGGAAGTGGGGGGAAACATGGTGACAAAGGATGAGGAAAAGGCTGAAGTACTTAACGTCTTTTTTGCCCCAGCCTTTAATGGAAAGACCAGTTGTTCTCCAGGTACCCAATGCCCTGAACTGGAAGACAGGGACTGGGGAGAGGAATGAAGCCTCCAAAATCCAGGGGAAAATGGTCAGTGACCTGCTACACCACTTAGACACACACAAGTCTATAGGGATGTATGGGAACCACACAATGGTACTGAGGGAGCTGGCAGAAGTGCTCACTGAGCCACTTTCCATCATTTACCAGCAGTGCTGGTTAACTGGGTAGGTCCCAGTTGACTGAAAATTAGCAGATGTGACACCTATCTAAAAAGGGATGGAAGGAGGATCCAGGGAGCTACAGGCCTGTCAGCCTGACTTCAATGCCAGGGAAGTCTGGACTCCATGATCTTAAAGGACAACCTAACGATTCGATGATACTATATTTCTATGGTGCTGTGATATTTGAATAGAGACTAAAAGGTTTTTATTTCTATTCTTTTTGTCCAACACTTCTCAGAGAATAATTAAGCATCTTTCTTCAGATTGTAGTTTAAATCTCTTGCATTCTGATATCATGTTAGGTTCATTAGCAGGAATGAAACAAGCAGTATAATAAGAAGCATGTTTTTCTTGTGCAGCAATATTAACAATTTATTTAGTTTTTAAATCAAAGTTGTAAAGAAAGAGGCAATTCAGTGGTATTATTGCTTCTAATGAATTATATGTGAGAAGTATATGTTTCTATTGTACAAAACAGAAAGATCTTTAATTGAGACATCCTATGAAAGCATTACAAAAAGGATGTAACTTTGGTTTCTGGCAATGGAATCATACCAAAATGATCCAAAATACCTTTAACATGATTGTATGAGTTATTACTGGACATTATACAAAATTTTTCAGAAAAGACCTCATAAATTAGTAAAATTCTAAGCTGTTTGTAATTTAAAAGAGCAGGTAGGTAGTAGAAACATATATGGTCATATTCCTAATGCATATAAAATGTTAATTTATCTGGTTTGTATATAAATAATGAGTAATGAATATAATAAGCTGCTAATGAAAATGTGATTAAACTTTGTTCCTGTAAATAGTATTATGTAGTTAATTGGATGTTATTTAAGCATTAATGTCTAGACATATTCACACAAAAAAGTAAATATCTGCAGGCATGTATAGATTTGGTGCATATATGTCCAACCTTATCATATTTCAGAGCACTGTTGTAATTAGTGTGCATCACACAGCACTGGGATAGGTAAGTGCAATTACACACACATATACACACACTTAAAGAATTGGATAGGATGCACACTGTAAGGAACTGGAATTCATGTAGAAAGTCTGTGGATGGGCAGTAAATTAAAAGCAGCTCTCCTGGAGCTCTGGCTGGAGCTCTAGTCTTTTTAAGATTCTTTTAGACTGGGATGACCCTAAAAACATTTATAAAATTATAATAGTTATAAATCAACAAATTGATTTTAGATCTTGCAGAGTATAGTTTTTTTCAGCTGTTCTAAAAATTGTCTTGTTTATAATGATTGAAGAAACATAAGAAGAACATTCTTACCAAAAAGGGTAAGTAGCTGTTAAGATTGTTCATGGGCTTATAAGAAATGGACTGGAAAATGAGCAAGACTGTTTTATCCAATACTCTGTACAACATAGAGCTTCCCAGGATTGCATTTAGGGAAATGATGATGATGCTGATGCAGATTATGAAGACAAAAAACTTGGAATTAGGATTGTCTGGAAAATCTTCCTGTTTAGTTGGTGTAAATGTGTGCTTGAGTCAACTTACCTACCTCCTAGAATCCCTTTTCTGGACATCACACCTTCATTTTTTGCCTTTGAAGTCTCAAGGACGTGCTCCTGTCATCTGGCTGTTTGCAGCAATGCCTTTCTATGGTGTTCTGTTGCATTTAGGCAGAAGTCTCCCTTTTGCTCAAAAGACGCCTTTCAATGCAGGAAGTAAAGCCAGTGCTTCCCTTTAATTTGGTGTGCCACTTCCCTGTGTCTGTCAGGGCTCTGTTACAGTGGGCTTTGCAAAAGGACACTTTGGCTCCTCCTGAGGTATCACGTAGCTCCAGCTGCTGCATAAATACCTTAGCACCTTAAAGCTGCTGCTCGCTTACAGAGTTATTTATTCTTTAAAGTACCCGCTTCAGATGCTCCTGCCAGTCCCATGCTACACCATTGTGGTCTGTCTTAAGGTTTCAGAAGTATCTCAAGGACGTGTACAGAACATGAAAACTTACTGAAAATTTTGCAATTTTTCCTTCATGTCTGGCAGCCTGGGCAGTAAGTGGCAATGGATACCGACTTCTTCCAAATGCTCTGCTCAGTGCATTTGGCTCAGAGAAGACCCTAGGTTTACTTGAAGATTTTCTAACTGCTTTTCAGCTGCTGATTTACTCTGTGCTAGCTTCAATGTGCATAATAATACCTCTTGTTTGCAGCCTTGTCAGCTCTTTCTTCGTTGGTCTCATCACAGATAATAGCACTTTGCATTTCAGTAGTTCTACCTTGACTTTGCCCTCAGAGTGTCCTGAAATATGTCCTTAGGTTCAAATTTTTCACAGACCCCCAGATGAATGCTGGTTTTCTCTGTATGTTGTAAGTATAAGCCTGTTCCGTGATTAGGCTATTATCTATTGCCCAGAGGGGTGGTAGATGTCACACCCCTGGAAACATTCCAAATCAGGCTGGATGGGGCGCTGAGCAACCTGATACAGTTGATGTCTCTGCTCCTTGCAGGGAGGTTGAACTAGATGAACTTTAAAGGTCCCTTCCAACCCAAACTATTCTGTGATTCTATGATTTTATGACTCTATGAGCTGTTCTACCTTGTTGCTCAAGCAGCCACTGATACCCTTTTGTGTCAACAGCTACATGCTCCAAGTAATAGCGTAGCGTGCTTCAGGATTTTTGTTATTGATAACCTGCATGTATCCAGTGCCTTAGGAAGATTTACTAAATATAATCAGTCCTTTGTCACATTTTTTACATCTGTTGTTAGCACTCAGACATAGTACTGGAGCTGTGCTGCAGTTGGCTCCACAATTCAGCTAGACTATTGAACAACAATAGGCTGCTGATTATTTAATAACCTGACCAATATGGCAGCTTTCATTTGGAAGCCTTCTTCTGCAGTGTGTTTATATATTTGAATCAGGACATAACTTTGAGTTTGCCAAAGTCACTTTGCAGACAAGTCTTCTCTCTATCAGAAATCATTGTTCTCGGTCACTGTATGTACTGCCATTTTCATTTTCTCTGGTAAGTTAGATTAGGACATGCTACTCCTCCCCC